>PVLC010006668.1:49050-68078 GCA_004027655.1 Graphiurus murinus
TTTTTTTTTTTTTTTTTTTTTTTTTTTTTTTTTTGGTCTTATAAAATCCAGAGAGCAGTTCAGGTCTAGTTTTATGTGTTCATTGTTAGGTCTTCTTACCATCCCCAATATTCAATTTCCAACTCATGAGTCAAAGTGATTGGTCTAGATCCAGCTATTATAATCATAGTAAAGGTAGCAGAAAGAAGAAAGCGCGGCGGGGGGTGGGGGGGATGCTCCACCCAGAATACCTCATTGCAGTTTTTATGACTAGCATCTAATCATGATTCTATGACACAGTATATCATAATTTCTAATTCTTTTGGCAATGTTTGGTTATATATTTCCTACAGTTAAAGATAATTTTCAGGGAAAGGTAAGCTCAAAACTTATAAAAATGAATACATGCTATTTTTTTATTCTTATATTAAGAAATCAAGCTGGGCGTGGTGGTACACGCTTGTAATCCAGTACTTGGGAGGCTGAGACTGGAGTATCGCAGGTTAGATTAAGTTCAATTGTGTAGGACAGAAAAATTCTTTTGGCAATGTTTGGTTATATATTTCCTACAGTTAAAGATAATTTTCAGGGAAAGGTAAGCTCAAAACTTATAAAAATGAATACATGCTATTTTTTTATTCTTATATTAAGAAATCAAGCTGGGCGTGGTGGTACACGCTTGTAATCCAGTACTTGGGAGGCTGAGACTGGAGTATCGCAGGTTTGCAGCCAGCCTCAGCTACTTAGTGAGGCCCTCTGCAACTTAGTGAGACGCTGTTTCAAAATAAAGAATAAAAAATAGGGCTGGTGGTGTAGCTCGGAGGTAGAATGCCCCGGGTTCCATCCTCAGTACCACACACACACACACAAAAAAAAAAAAAAAAAAGAAAGAAAGAAATCAGACAGATGTTTAATATCTCAAAGGAGAAGTCAAATAGTACAAATTTATTAGAAGTAGTGAAATGCTGAGATGAATAGCAAATCAGACAAAATTGTTTTACTGGGTGGAAGGGGAGAAAGTAAATTAAATTAATACAAGGCAGGCTAGAATGTACATATCTATCCATTACCAACAATTAACAAAGGGTTGCAAACAGCTCAGAAACAAAGAACAGAACTAGAACCCAGTAATTCAAAAGGATGTACTACACAGGGTGTACAGGGTGCATAGTTTTTTTCATGGAAACATGTTTTGTTTTTTCCCTACAATCTTTCCCTTTTTGATGAAAAATAATCTCAAGAAACTGGTCAAGAGACCAGTTCAATGAGATATAAGACTATTTGTTTCTGCTCACTGTTCTTTGTTCCAATCTTTTCTTTTTCTCACCCTTTAGAGATGGCTTGCCTCCCAACTTTTAACCCAAATCTCTCTTCAAACTACCAATTCAGCTTTTAATATATGAAACTTCTTGGAGTTCAAAGAGGAAAATGAAGGGGGCCAGAGCATGCCACCTCACAAAAAAGAGTTTATACAAACAAAACTTACCAACTAGCCCTTATCTGTCATTGGTTTCCTCAAATATCAGCCTCCCTAAAATTCCTTTGACACTTCTCTACAAATTAATTGTTACTAAGATGCTCCATACGTTTTAAGTTCTAACCACCCCCTATGAGCTGCTCATTGCTGAGTTCTCTCCTGTGTTATTAATACAGCTCATATGTTAATAAATTTGTTTTGAGCCAGGCATGTGGCGCAAGACTATAATCCCAGTACCTGAGAGGCTGAGACAGGAGGATCACAGGTTCAAAGCTAGCCTCAGCAACTTAGTGAGGCTCTCAGCAACTTACGGAGACCCTGTTTCTAAATAAGAAATACAAAGGGCTAGGGGTGTAACTCAAGTAGAATGCCCTTGGATTCAATCCCTAGCACAACACACACACACATAATTAATTAATTAATTAATTAGGGTTTTTTTCTCTTCTTAATCTGTCTTTTAGTATTTAAGTTTACAGGGCCCCAGCCAATGAACCTAAGATGAGTAGAGGAAAAACTTTGTTCCTCTTCCATACTATACTGTCATGAAAATAATATTAAATAAGAGTTTCTCACTTTTAAAGGGGTCAGATAGAGAAAATATTATCTATAAAAGTTTAACTTCAATTTATAAAACTAGAATCTGCTAGATTTTTATGGATTATAAATAACTTAAAAAGAAAGAGTAGGGTCCAGACAAAAACAAAACAAAACAAAAACCATCCCTTGTCAGTTTATTCTGTCCTGTCATTAGTTCTTCTTCCACTGGATCCTAGCTTAGCAGTCTCACAAACTAGAGAGAGTTCTGTAAATCCTGATTCAGTCCATTGGTATGATTTTCAAGTTGTTTAAGCAATGTCATGAGAAGGCTGTGCCCCAAAGTACCTGGCCTAGTCCCACAATCCTGGGACAAGACTGCCCTTGTTGAAGATGAAGCACTCTGGCCTGTAACTGATTATAAGAGTTTTCAGGGAAGCATCAGAGTAAAATAAGCAAAAGAATCCATAGATGACAAAAGACTTAATTTCAAAAGTAAACCATCTGATGAGAGTTCATTACAAGAAAAATGCAATCGACAAAGACATTTGGTTGTTTCAGTAGCATGCAAAAGCAGGTAAAGACAATTCAAACAGGTTTTAGACAAATAAAATTGTAAACATAATGATTTATAACAAAGACAGTGAATATTACATTTAATTTATAAAAATAGATGAGCCTAATATTTATAGAGAAAAAAAATCTTGAGATAGAAGACCAGTTCTGAGGCACAATATACCATGAGTATATTAAGGATGTAGGAAGAATATCAAGTCTGGAGTAGACTCTAAATATCAGTGTTATTAATAAAAATCTATAGGTAAGTGATGTGAATCCCCAGTTGAGAACTACTGACCTAGATTCAAATTAAAGATGCAACTAGGTTAAAGTTTCAAAGACAATTGAAATTATGGTGGATATTCCATACTATCCAATACCAGGCAAAGCAGCACTAGAATTTCGATAAATAGATACATGTCATGGGGGCTGGGACATAATTCAGTGGTAAAGCACTTGCCTGGTGTACTGCAAAGACCTGGGCTCAATCCCCAGCAAAACATACACACACACACACACACACACACACACACACACACACACACACAAATAGAAAAATATGGCTATGAGGGCATGAACAAACCTCCAGGAACTTCTCACAAATCCATTTATGGAATGTTTATATTCAGGTCATTTTACCCATAGAAATTTCACCTACGGAAGACTAAGCATCTTTTCTGTTTTGACAACTTTTTGTACTCAGCTCATCAATAGTAACATATCGAATAAACTGAGTTATTTCTAGTGTCTCTCCCTATAAGGTGAAAAGATAAATCCCCCCCCCCAGGGGCCTTCTGGAAATTTTCAAAGATAATTTCAGGTGCAAAAGAAACTATTCTCAATTTTTTATTTTATTTCATTTTGCATTTAAGACTTAATTTTGAGAATGTAAAACTTAAAAGAAAATTTTAACATTTAAGATAGGAATCAGATTATTAGTCCCTGAGAAATACTAGTTGTCTACTCATTTTTAAAGTGACAATAAAATGTTTAAGAGATAGTAATATAATAATAATAATAGTAATAATAGTAATAAATAATCTTAACTCTTTCCTAAGTGAGAAACCTGTTTTCTTAAATAATTCAGAATACAACAAACACAAATAAGCTTAAAAATAACCAAGGAGACCCAAAACCCACTCCTCCAGGTCAAAACTAGTATTTTTCCTTGACAAAGGAGTAGAAAGTTATATTTTTCTGAAACCAATGCTCCCAAGTAGAGTCTCATTTACGTATATTAGTTATAACTTTTAACCAAAGTAACTTCAATTTAACAGAGAAAACTGTGGAAGTTGGAGGCAGGGGAGGCAGACAACCTGCAAAGCTCATGAATACACACAGCAACTTGCTACAGCCATACTTTACAACATGTTCACAGCCCTCAAGATATTTCTCTTTATAACGTAAAAATAAGAAGTAAAATCACAATCTTAAAGTGTGCTTAGTAACCAGTGTTTCAGCATTCAGTCTTACTTAGGAATACTATAGGCTCCCAATGAGTGTCCACTAATTAATTCCACTTACCACCAGCCCAGGGATTTAAGTTACTGATAGATCTTAGAAATTATCTCTAACTTGACATACTGTAACATATAATTACTGCTGAAACAAAATTTATTCAAAATAAATAGTTTTTATTAAATATAAATATATGTTTTTTTACCTAGTGAGACACTCCGCAACTTAGTGAGACCCTGTTTCAAAATAAAGAATAAAAAATAGGGCTGGGGGTAAAGCTCGGAGGTAGAATGCCCCTGAGTTCAACCCCCAGTACCGCAAAAAAAAAAAAAAAAAAAAATATATATATATATATATATATGTTTTCTAACTTTAAACATTAATAAATAATACTAGCTTATTTGGTCATTAAAACCTATGTAAGTTTAGAAAGACTATATTCAAGTAGAATAAAAATCTATGCTTAGCCAAGCATGGTGTTACACACCTGTAATCCTAGTGTTTGGGAAGCTGGGGCAGAAGGATCCCAGGTTCGAAGCTAGTTTCAGTGACTTAGGAAGACCCTGTTTCAAAACAAAAAATAAAATATGGCTGGGGGTGCAGCTCAGAAGTAGAACATCCCTGGGTTCAATCCCCAGTAACACACACACACACACACACACACACACACACACACACACACACACAATCTATGCTTATATTATACTTAATATTGATAAATCATAGAAGACACAGGTTTTTTAAAACAAAAATATGAAACTAGTCTTGCCTGTCAAGATTTATCTAAATTTTACAAACTTGAATTCTCATAACTTTTTCTAGTTTCTCTAAGAATATGTTTTAAACTTAGCATATTGAAATATTAGAAGTCTAATGTCATTATTTTCTGGAATTTTGGTACTAGTCAATTTATGTAAGAACTAATCTATAGGCCAATCAGAATAAAGCTCTTTACAGAGATCTGCTTCATTTATATAATTCAGAGGTATTAAGTGTTACATCCTCACAAAAGGAAAGGTAAAGGCCTTTCTGACCTTGTAAACAGACACACAGACACAAATAGAGTTTATAAGTTCAATTCTAAAATTTCAGTCATGGTTGGAATAATAGAATTACAAAACTCACCAGTCTGTATCAAAGTACTATTCTCTTCCTTGTGAGTACAAATTATCAATTTGAGTTTAAAATAGACAACAAAACCAAAAAGACTAACAAACCAGATGCTTTACCATCTCTCACTCGAGATAAGATCTCTATAAACTTTTGTTTACAGAGTTTACCAAACCTGACTACAAACCAAAGTCCCAGTGGAGAATAATTTACTGGACACAAGCAAACCAAAACCAAAGTCAACCTAAAACAAAATTCAAGTAGAAAAACAGAGAATCAACAGACTTCTCTCAACAGTTTAAATTTACCTCTTGAGCCAGGAAAAGATGTACCTGGGCTTTAACTGCCCATGCAGTGTGCTTCTTTGGCAATCTTGTTTACCTGGCTCTGGTAGGTGAATGTATAAAGTATCTCAGAAGATCCTCCTAAACTGTAAAAATATAATTTTCAGCCAAAGGTAAAAATGATGACTCTCACACTGATATAAAAATGAATATATAACAAAGATTTTATTTTACTCAGATCATATAAGGGAACAGGCAGATACTATAATCAGTTCAAAAGAAAAGTCAAACACCACACATTTATAAAGAGTAAAGGATGTTGGAATGAACTGCTAATGAATATAAAACTAGGTTTTTGTTTTTTGAGGAGGGAATGGAAAGAAAGACAAGTAAGTCACTATCAGGACAAATTTACAAATGTATCAATCATCAACAATTACAAAGAGTTGTAGAATATCTCAAACACTTAAATAAACAGGGCTAGAATCTGAGAGTAACCCCAGAGGAGATGCTAGAGACAGTGCATAGTTTTCCATTAAAATACAAATTGTTTTCTAAGATACTCTATATTTTTATTGTTATGAATATATATTACTATAATTCCACATTATGATAAGTTATTATAGATAATCTCTACTCATACTAATATTTAAAACATGTGCCATGCCACAGTGCTTAAAATCCAAGGTGATGGGGTCAGACTTGGAATCTTCTAGACTGCCTCTTCTAATTACCAGCCGAGTGACCTTGGGAAGTTTCCTAACTCGAACCTTAATTTCTCTGCTATAAAAATTTTTATAGAATTAAAACAACTAAATGCATATGTAAGAAAAATGGAGCATAATATTAGACAAATAGTATATGCACCAAAATAATCCATTCCTTTACTTTCTTCAGCAGGGCTAGATCAGATCAGTGAGTCCCCCCACCCCCACCCCCCCACCACCTTTTTTGGAACTTTACTGTGCTAAGGATAACCTTGGGAGTTGTTTAAAAAAGGACACTCCTGGGCCCCATCTCCCGAATCTGCAAATCCATGACTATGGAATAGGAAAGTACCCAGGTGAACTTTTGATGTGGATGGTCCCTGAATCCCCTTTTAAGAAAAACTGGTCCAGGTGATGGGGCACCAGATTGTAATGAAGGCAGGGTCAGGAGTTCCCTGCTAGTTTGCCTTTCTAATAGATTTAACATATGGCTTAAGGCAAGATATATTCCTTTTATGCCTCTTTTAGCCACCTGTAAAATGAGGTAATTAACTCCTTATCATAAAATATTACGTGAGAATTCAGAGATCAGATCTGTTGCTTTTGTCCCAGGTAAAACTTTGTATGTACTAACCAAGAAAAAGATAGTCAAAGTTTAAGAGAATAAAACCAAAGAAAATTGTGATTGGTAAAAGGCATTAAATTATGTTTGAAAAGAAGCAGGAGATGGAGGTAGAAACTGAAAAGTGGTAGAGATAGCAAAACAAAGATGCAGCAGAAATATGGGGCAGGAAATAACCAAATACGAAATGTCATGTTTGTTTTGGGAACTGGGGAATGAACAGTTGCATATTTAGAAAAGGTGTAAGGAAAAGTATCAAAAGACACAAAGAAAAGAGATGAATATCCAAGAAAGGAAAATTGAAGGTAAGATGCACAGAAAGGAAGTCAAAAGAGACTCTGACATTTGTATCTTGCCTGATTATTCTCTTAAGATCTGTGAGAACAGAAAATTCTGCTGAGGGACAAGAACTAAGAATTTCTGAAGGCAAGAGCACAGAAGCCAGAACTTAAAGGGCAATTTGTAGTTGGGAGATTTTTCTTTTAAGACAGAAAATACCCACACAAGGATTTTGTTAAAGGAAATTGAAGTGTAAAGTCACTAGGGGTGATTTTCACTGTCTTAGATGCCAGGATGAAAGATTGTCTTTCAGGAACAGACCAATTTTAAACAACCTTTAAATAAATATGTGATGGAAGATACTCCTCTGGCACTATAAATGCTATTATGATATGATTTTTTTTTTTTTTTTTTTTTTTTTTTTTGCGGCACTGGGGATTGAACCCAGGGGCATTCTACCTCCGAGCTACTACACCCCAGTCCTATTTTTTTTTTTTATTCTTTATTTTTAAACAGGGTCTCACTAAGTTTCGGAGAGCCTCACTAAGTGCTAGCTAAGGCTAGCCGCAAACCTGCAATCCTCCTGTCTCAGCCTCCCAAGTACTCAGATTACAAGCATGTGCCACCACTCCTGGCTAGGAAATTGGCTTTTTAAATAAACATATACTTATAATAAACTAATTGGAAGAAATTACATAAGTAGTGAAAATCCTGAAAACTGAAGAATGTGGAAAAGAAAATTATAAGAAAAAGTTTGCTGAAATACCCACAGCATGCTAATTTGCCAGTTTGTGTTTGTCCTCTGTGTTTCTCCCGTATTTTCCTTTCCTCTCATTCCGAGCTGGCACTTGTCCCATGGATTCCCTTTGTTAGGAGCTGTGCAGCTGGTTTAAGATAAAAGCAAAAGTTGTCTATACTTAACAAGCTCTTCCCATCTTTAGTAAACGCCAACATTCATCAAAGATATTATGGTAGGACCCCCGCCAATGCAATGGAGAGAAGGGCAGCCAGAAAGAGAGGTATCAACTCTGCCAATGAGTTTTTATTTATCTTTATTTTTTGGAACTGGGGATTGAACCCAGGGGCATTCTACCTCTGAGCTACACCCCCAGCCCTATTCTATTTTTTATTTTGAGAGAGTCTAAGTTGCTGAGGCTGGCTGCAAACCTGCGATCCTCCTTTCTCAGCCTCCCAAGTACTGGGATTATAGGTGTGAGCCACCACGCCTGGCTGAGTTTTTAAATGTTATAAAAGGCCTGTCGTATTTAACAACTGTTGTGCTTTTAATAATATCCAATTTATTCAAGTTGTAAATGTAGAACTAGTTTTTCTTAAGCCACTAAACACTATTTGGAAATCCAACATATTCATTTTGTTTTATTTTAATGCAGTCTTAATAATTATGAAATAGTTCATACTTACAAAATAATATATTTATTGTAAGATATGTATTATGTGTATATTTATATATGTATATGTTTATATATGTGTATATATTTATATATGTGTGTATGTTTATATATATATTTAGATATGTATATATGTGTGTATATTTATATAATTACATACATCTATGGTTCAAAAAGTAATAAACATCCACGTGGTCACCACTCATCTTGAGAAAAGGAACATTGCCTTCAAAGCCCTTAGATCCCTCCCTGATCATATCTTCTTCCCTTATCTACTCTTCCAGAAATAACTAACCTATTTTAGTGTCTATAATTCCTTTGCTTTCTATAATAGTTTTGTCCACAAATGAGTGTATATATTCCTAAACCATATTGTTTCATTTTATTTAATTATTATTTTTGAACTTCTATGGTATCATACTTTTATTTGCCTATAATTATCTTTTTTCATTCAACATTCTATTTCTGAGATTCACTTTAGTTATCCTATCTGGTAGGTGTTCACTCATCTTTGCTGCTGTATAGTATTCCATAATTTGAATAAATAATTTGTATGTCTGTCCTATCAATGGACATTTAGGTTGTTTCCAATTTTGTCATATTTTGTTTTGCTATTACAAACAAGGCTACTATAAAAATTCTTAAACATGTCTCATAGTGCATGCATGTAAGAATCCTTCTAGGATAAATACATAGGAGTAAAATCACTGGGTTGTAAGGTGTGCCAAGTTATGCTCCAAAAGAGTCTATCCTTTTTACATTTCCTCAAACAACATATCTTCCTTTTCCCCAACATTTGGTATAGTTAGACTTTTTCATAGTTACCAGTCTACTGGGGGATAGAATTCTTTATAAATCACTTTCACTTATTCTTTTGTAAATGTTCAATTATTTCATAAATTCAACAGATTAAAATTGCTTGAATAGTTAACCTCTCATTTATAGAAATTATCTTAAGCATTATGAATTATACTGATAAATTTAAGATATATGAATATCTGAATCAATTTAATTTTAGGTCCACAATTGACAATGTGAACCTAAAATTCAGCAAGAAAAATCTAAGATATGTCTAATAAATCAAAATCAGATGTTAGATCAAGGTTCTCTCAAACATTCAAACACTATTTACAAATTTAATTCTCTTAAACATTTCCATTAGTATCTTAAGTCTAACATCAAATTATCCCCAAATTTTCTAATCCAAATCACAAACTAATACCTCAGATCCTCTACCTTTTCAAAAGCTTAAAATAACAAAAACAGCAGCAATAATTGCAGTGTTTATTAAACCTAACCCATTATCATGAGTTTGATTTACTTTTCATTGTAAACTGGCTTACTTAACTATGGAATATATATATTATATATATTCCATATATAAATTATATATATATAATTTTAGCCAGGCTGGGTCACAAGCCCCAAAGTGCTTTATAGGTCAATGATTAGAGTTTTGAGACCATGGTCAAGATTAGATGTTATTTCCAAGTTAATTCTACTATAGTCATGAACTAATCCATGGAGTCCTTACTGAAATTTTTGCTCATTCTGATTATGCTCAAGTTTATCTCTGCATAATAAATTCTCCTAAAACTTAATGGCTTAAAACAAACAAATTTTATCATATCTGATGATTCTTTTCTATTTTTATTTTTTATTGGTGCATTGTAATCATACATCTTGATGAAGTTCAGGGTAATAGAGACGTACATGCACACAATACTCACTGAGCCCTCCTCCAGTTCCCACCCCACTCCTTCTCCCTCCCCACCTTTGAGCTCGACAGTGATTGGCTTTGGTAAGTTTGTGTATATACATCATGTCCATTGAAGTGCTTCCCTCTTTGAGTCAGAAGATCTTTTGTTGATATCCAGTCCATTGTAGGCTGAGTCAGGATGGGTTGAAGGGGGAGGTCAGAGGCAACAGTGCAACTCTCCTGCTTGGTTTCTTTATGTGAATGGCTAGAAGGCCAGACTTGGGTGTGACCCTCTCCTTGCACTCTCTTCTGCAGGGTGGTCAGACTTCTTCACAGTTGCTCACGACTCCAAAAGGGAGTGTTTCAAGAGATCCAGATAGAGGTCTTTTTATGATAGTCTCAGAAATTCCAGTATTTCCACTATCTTTCTTTGATCAAACAAGTCATTAAGTTCAGCCTGAATTCAAGGATGAGAAATTAGACCTCTTCTCTCAATGATAGAAATGTCAAAGAATGTATAGCCATCTTTTATCTACCACAGTTGTCTTCTGCTTGCTATGTCAACTGATGAGACTATAGTTAACTGACCCTCTGTAATGTCGTTTTCTGAGGAATCATATGGTCCTAGCATCTTTTGAATTATGCATTTTCAAAAATTTTACTGGTAAATGTTTGCAAAATTCAATTACTTGACTTGTGGAAAAATGAGATTTTTTTTTAACTGCCTACCAAGGTTGCAGCTAATCATTGTTGGTTTTAATTTAAATTTATATTCTACCACTTTCCTCAGACTAGCTTAGAACACTAAGTTTTCCTTTTTATCTGCCTCTTTGGTCACAGTTTTATAATCATTATACTGTATACTTTTTTGGAAAAGGTCAGAGGTTGCCAGACTCCAGAGTATTAGAACCAGGAGTGTGGTAAGACACCAGAGGATAGCCAGAGAGGTTGAACTCAAGACAGAAGAGCTATTAACTAGCAAAATATTTCCTTTCCCCAAGCAAGTAGTAAAGTTACTGATCAAGAGTTGGGGGCAAAGGTTATTTCAGCAATAAGCAGCATAAACCAACAACTTAATTCTGGGTATCTGCAGGAGGCTCCACAATACCTGTGGCTTTGTACAACTCTGGGTGGAAAAGTTTTGTGAGTCTCACTCATGACAGAATGAACTACCCTCCAGCCTCATTAACTTGAGGTTCAGAGTGGAATTTAAATTGACTTTTTAGAAAAGCCAGACCTGAGCTTTTGGACAAAGATTCACATTGGCTTCAACCAGAGCCTTAACATTATTTGAAAATCCTCTTACTATCCTTTGGTGAAAACTATCTTCCTCACCCCCCTCCCATCCCAAGCAGCTATTACAAACTTCTGTTATTCCCCTAAAGCCCCCTCTCTCACATTCTCAATTGATGACCGTATCCTTCTTCACAGAAAACTCTCAATTTCTTGCCCATCTGTTCCCCAAATTTACCTATGCTCATATGCATTCTTCCCTAATTAGTATAATACCTTTCTTTTTTTAGTTCTGGATTGGTCCATTAGATTAATCTTAAATTTCACAAGCAGCTGAGATGAGCTAGTGGCAGGAGGATAGTCTAATTTAATTTAAATATACTTCTTTAGAAAGGTGCAGATTGAGACCCGAAAAAGCCAGGAGCTAGTCAAAAAAAGAACAGTATAGCTAATCAGGCAGAAAAAAGCCAAAACCAAGTTGTGAGGATTGGGTTGTTCTAGAAAATCAAAGACCAGTACAGCAGGAATACCATGGGAACAGGGGGAAATGGTGAGAAGCGTGGACTTTATCCCAAGTACACATCACACTGAAATCAGTGGATTGGGTAACCACAATTTGGGGGAGGCTCAGGTAGTTGATTTGAGATAAGAAAGAATGAAGGTTAGCAGGATCAAGAGAGAAAATAATGAAATCCACTGTGGACACATTAAGTCTGTGAGCTTCCTATGTGACTATGTTAGGCAAAATAAAATTTTACATTTGGGAGAAGGTTCAAAGTTAGTACATAAGTTAAATTCTTATATAATACAACTTCACAAATATTTGAAAATATAAGGAAAGTTCTGAGCTGGAGATATAAACTTGAGAATCATCCTATAAATGGAAATTAAAGCTCTGAAAATTAATGATACTTTGGAAGAAAATGTATAAAAGAGAATGAACCTAGAACTGAACCATAATTAACTTCAATATTTAAAGATAAAGACAAACTAGGAAAATGTTGAATCATCTCAGAGAAAAGGGGAATTTCCCGGGGTTAAAAAAAAAAAAGTTTCTGGTTTCTCCCAGGCAAGGGCCTCTCTGCTGGAGTCAGTGTGGAGAAGCCCAGGGCAGTTGACAGTTGGAGCACCTCTTCCTGGTGCTGCAGCTGAGTCCACTCTGGCCAAAGTCACAATCCAGGGAGGTGGTTTCATCCACTTCACCTGCCTGGTTTCTTGGGAGTGATTTTGTTGTTGAATGTGGGGTACCTCTGCCCCCTCCCTCTGGAGCAACTCTGTTGGCTCCAGGTGCCAGTACACAGAAGCAGCAAGTGTGGAGGATGCCAGTGAAAATCCTCCTGGTGACCCACCTCCAGCCTTTCCCGGGCTCACGACGGGGTTGCAGGGTGCAGAGGGAGGCTTTTTCTACTGGTCCCTGAGAGGACCAGCTTCCCTCTGCCTCCCCTGTGCTGCTGCTCTTGCAAGGACTGGCCTAGAGGGCCTCGGGGCCATGCTGGAGTGCTATGCTAGGAGGCGGGGTCCTCTTTGTCAGACAGCTCAGGGGAATGGCAGGCAGGCTGACCCTTCTGGCTCCCTTTTGTCCACACCAGGCATCTTCCTTGGCTGGCCAATACTTAGAGGGCAGGAGCTAGCAGGTCCGCAGGTCGGGCTGGCTGGCTCTCCTCCTCAGAGGCAGAGGAAACACCAAAGAGGTCTGCTGGGGATGAGGGTGGCACCACACTCGGATGGTTGGGCCCTGCCCCACCATTCATCTGGCCTTAGATATGTTGCCATGGCGTTATCAAAAGTCCTGTTCACAGCCAGGTCTGCTGTGGGTTGTACCCCAAGTGCCACATAACACTAAGGATTGCAGGGGTTGGGTGTTTGGGGAGCAGCTGGGTAAGAGTTGGTGAATGCTCCTTCTCCTGTCTCAGCCAGGGGGGTGCCAGGATTTCTGCAGCTGTGGTCCTCAGGGCCAGGTCAGCAGTCAGTAAGCAGTTGATGAGGCTTTGTGCCTGGGCAGAAACGTGAGGGGGCACCTAATACCCTCCCTGCAGCGCCTGCTCCCTCAGCTGCTCCAAGGTGGTGGTGGCCCTCGAGCATATAATAGAGGACACCCAGGCCCCAGACGTCTACCTCAGGACCATATCCTTGGCCCTGGTGGACCTCTGGGGCGCAGTATCGAGTGCCACAGGTGGTGGTCAGCTTCTGCCCGGCAGTGAAGCGGTAGCTCAGCTGGAAGTCAATCACTTTGACATTTCCTTCCATGTCCAGGAGGATATTCTCCAGCTTCAGGTCCCAGTGCAGGATGCCCTTCTCGAGGCAGTAGTGCACTGTGCTCACGACCTGCCTAAACATCCTCCGGGCCTCCTCCTCCATGCCAGCCGACAGCCAGATGTGGCGCAGCACCAGCCCCCTGCTGATATCCTCCATCACCAGATCGGCCGTGTCTATGAACTCAAACAGCTGGATCACATTCGGGTGCTCCACTGTCCTCATGGTGTCCATTTCAGATGGAAGGAAGGGGTTGTCACTAAATGTAGGTAAGACCTTCACAGCCACCTGGGTCTCAGTGAGGATATGGCAGGCCAGTTTTACCTGGGCAAAACTGCCCTTGCCAGTGTCCCTCAGAACCATATAATTGTCCATGAGGCTATCCTCGCAGGGAGAGCTGGCCATGAGGCCTGGCCTGGCCTGGCTTCTCTACTCTCTGTCCTAGCACTGACCAGCCAAAGCTGCAATAGTGACTAACAGTGCTAACAAAAAAAAAAACCAAAATAACAAACAAAAGTACAGCAAAATAACAAACCCAAACAAACACACACACAAAACAACAAAGCCAAAAGCCCAAACCAACAAATTAGATCCAAAGCCACCAATCCACCAAAAGCACTAAATATCTTGGAGTTAACCAGGTCACCACCAAGAGCTCCCTGTACTAATGGACAAAACCCCAGCCCCAGCAAGGGCCTTATACAACCAATCCTGAGGACTCCCTCACAATGGCTCCTTGTGAGGTCACATGGCTGGGTCACAGCTGGGTGTGGCCCACTGTGGCTGTCTCACTTTTGGGCCTCCAGAACTTTTCGATGTTAATAAGAAGAAAAAGGAGGACTCTAGAAGCTTTTTTTCTTCAGTAGTGATATTTACTTCTTTAAAAATTAAAATTTGCAGATTGCTTCAGTGTTTTTTTTTTTAATTTCAAGTCAAAAATATCTAACTATCCTCCACTACTCAGTAAGGCCCTCCCCAACTTAGTGAGACCCTGTTTCAAAATAAAGAATAAAAAATAGGACTGGGGGTGTAGCTTGGAGGGAGAATGCCCCAAAGTTCAATCTCTAGTACTGCAACAACAATAATAATAATAGTAATAATAATAATAATAATAAATTAAAAAATAAGACAGGGTATAGCTCGAAGGTAGAATGCCCCTGGGTTCAATCCCCAGTTATACAAAAAAAAAAAAAAAAAACACAACAACTAATTTTTATGTCAAACCAAATTTTAGGAGTAACTACTTGTTTGGGCCCACTTAACATTCTAGGCAAAGGCCACCTTCCTTCTTCCTTCTCAGGCTGACTTATGGGTGGTAATAAGTCTTTGTTCTTCTAGTAACATATGTAAAGTCCAGAGGTCAGAGACAGTTCTTAATTTTTTTTAGTGATACACCTTTGGGAGCCTGATGAAAAGTAAGTAGATCCTCAACATAGAAAAATTCACAGTCTTTGTTTAGTTTCAGAGGTTCAGAGATGCCATAAAACCCAATGGACCTAAATTTAAAAATTCCTGAAAAAAAATTAGCAGGAGTTAGAGATGGTTTAAGGTTTCTTTTATGCTAATATTTATTTTCTGATTTATCTCAAGTTAAAATAGATTGCTAAATGTATGCTTTCTAGAAAACAATCCCATTCTATATACTATACTAAAAGAATAGTGTAAAATAAATTCATTATGTAGTAAACTTGTCAAAGACTGACAGATATTGAATTAGAAATGATTATGAAAAAAGGCACTCAATTTTCCCATCTGTAAAATGGAGTAATTAATATTAATAACTCATTATGCTGTATAGATTAATACTTGCAAAATTCTAATAGTTGTGAATTTTCTATGCCCCCTTAGGGTAACTTCTGTTATTTAGGTTGTAGCTTTTTTCTTTAGTCTTGAAGCAGATATAATGCCGCAGCTGTCTCTTCAGCTATTCTGTTTTCTGTAAGAACACCTGCTTAAAATGTACCTAAGGAGTTATTTCTTTGTTTTTTGATAATTAAAGTACCGCGATGGTGATGGTTGACATCTGGATTCACTTTTAAAGACTTTCCCGGGTTTTTCTGGCTCCTGGGAGACTCATAAAATATAATGTATTAGATGGAAATGTGGTGATGTGCTTCATTTTATAGCAGCAATTTTCTTCTGGCTTTGTTATTTCCCCACTGCAGTGAGTGAGAGCTGTCACTCTATTGCTGCTGCAAAGAGATTAGGGGAGCTGAGTTGAGCTCCAGAAACTTAATATGCCATATAATGCCTGATTTATCTTGATCTTGGCTTTGTTTGGAATTGATAAACTCACTTGGGACTGCAGTGCAGGACCAATATCCAGGGATTCGTTTTTTGGAAACCAGCATCGTGGTGGAACATGAGAGCCTGAGGTCTCTTTAGTATTCTAGTAATAATAGGGAAACTTAGAAAGCCATTCTAACATTACATGTAATTTCCTTAAAAATCTACATTCCTCAGTCTCCCCTTAATAACAGCTCACTAAACTTTTCCAGGGTTTGCTTTCCAGCTCTCTGAACTCTTGTTTCAGATGATATTTTCTTACTCTGTTACAGGTAACAATATGTAACAGATTCTGGCTGAGTGAGCAGAAGTTTATTAAAAGAGGACAGGAGAAATCAGAGAGTCACTGGGAGAGAACAGGAGTAGGCATGGAACTAAGCTCCCAGAAACAGAGCTTAAAACTGTACTATAGGAGCCGGGGGCCCAGTGGTATGTGCCTGCGATGCCAATACTTGGGGGCTGAGACAGGAGGATGGCAGGTCTGAGGCCAGCTTCAGCAACTTAGTAAGACTCTGTTTCAAAATCAAGTAAAACAGGGCTGGGTGTGTACCTCAAAGGTAGAGCACCACACATACACACAAAACCCCAACAGAACTACACCACAGAACAGGCCCGTGAGGAAGTCACTGTCACTCTTCACTCCTGTCCCACCAAACACTAAACATAACTGCTGTCACACCCACTGCCCAGCAAGGCCACTGTCACACTAGGAATTTAACCTTATAAGCACTGCCACACCAAATGGCAGATGCTTTTTATCAGCAAATTGGTTTCCAAGCAGAATCCTTCCTTCCTCACACTACTAACTTCCAAATCAGTCTTCTGCCTGTGTGCCAGATGTGAGGTGTGGGTCACCGGTCTCTGTCCTTGCTTTCAGAATCTGGAAACATTTTCAGAGATTACCTTGGGGAAGCAGCACTTACTTTCTAAGATTGGAAATTCTCTAAACAAAGAAAATATATTTTAGTAATTCTATGCTACTAGAAAGTATTAAAATGTTTATTACGAGAGAATAAATTTTGGTTGAGTATATGTTAAGTAGCAGGTGCTTTAAATTACCTTAATTGACCCTCACAAAAATGGATAACCTAAGCCGGGCGTGGTGGCGCACGCTTGTAATCCCAGCATTCGGGAGGCTGAGACCGGAGGATCCGAGTTCGTGGCCAGCCTCAGCTACCTAGTGAGGCACTCTGCAACTTAGTGAAACCCGGTTTCAAAATAAAGAATAAAAAATAGGGCTGGGGGTATAGCTCGGAGGTAGAATGCCCCTGAGTTCAGTCCCCAGTACCGCAAAAAAAAAAAAAAAAAAATGGATAAACTAGTGTGTGTGTGTGTGTGTGTGTGTGTGTGTGTGTGTGTGTGTGTGTTACTGGAGACTGAACCCAGAAGCATTCTACCTCCTTGCCACACCCCCCATCAAAAATAGTGCTTAAAACTGTACTACAGGAACCTGGCCCTATGGCACATGCCTGCAATCCCAATACTTGGGAGTCTGAAACAGGAGTATCACAGATTCACAGCCAGCCTCAACTACTTAGTGAAGCCTTCCACAACTTAGTGAGACCCTGTTTCAAAATAAAGAATAAAAATTAGGGCTGGGGGTGTAGCTCAGAGATAGAATGCCCCTGGGTTCAATCCCCAGTTCCACCAAGAAAGAAAGAAAGAAAGAGAGAGAGAGAGAGAGAGAGAGAGAGAGAGAGAGAGAGAGAGAGAGAGAGAGAAAGAAAGAAAGAAAGAAAGAATACCAGGTACTACCTGGTATGCATGTTGAGAAGGGAACAGTCTAGTGGTAAGGATAAGTCATATTTATATAACTAAAACACAAGGCATATGATATGCCACAAAAGAAGTTCTAATAAAATTTTTAAAATTTTTATTCCAGTTTTAGGTGGGAGGGGGATACAGAATTAATAAAGGTTAAGGGAAAAGATGGCAATTGTAACTCTAACAAAAGGAATTTTAGTACTTGGAGCTGCAGCAAATATAAAAAGGAGGTTAGGTTAGGTTAGGTTAGGTTTGGGTAGAGTATTGATAAAGTAAGAACACAGAGTAGCTCCACTGAACTTGTAATAGAGTACTGGGAAGGTGGGAAAAGCAGGTTTTATGTTAAGTAATGGCTAAGAAGACATTATTTAATTTAGAAGGCAACTATTTAAAGACAGACTATTAGAGTAGCAGTGCTAGCTCAGGTAAGAAGTAACAAGGTCATCTTTCACAGGCAGAAAACTGGAGTTTAAATACTAGTTCTATTAATTATTAATGGTATGATCTTGAACATGTTCATTAATCTTGCTCAGTCAAAATTTCCTCTTTTATTATACCTATATAATGAAATTAGCACAGGGGGGGTTGAGTAAATCAGTGATTTTCTTCAGGGGCAAAAAAAAAAAAATTAACTTTAAATCACCATAAACAAATAAAGGAAATTATTTAAAGACTACTGATTAGATCAATGGAACAAAATAGAGAGGCCCCAAATAGGTCCATACAAACGTAAACGACTGATGTTTGACAAAGGAGCAAGGGCAATACAATGGAGCAAAGCAGGCTTTTCAACAAATGGCACCAGAGCCACTGTAGATCCATGTGCAAAAATTAAAATAAACACTAAATCTAGATGCAGATGTTTACATATTTTGCAACAATTGACTCAAAATGTGCCATAGGCCTAAATATGAAGTGCAAAATTATAAAAGTCCTGGAAGATAATAGGAGAAAGATAACAGGTGACATTTGCTTTAGTGATACCCTTTAAGGTACAATACCCAAAGTACAATCCATGAAAGAAAAAAATGGCAAAATTTAATTTAAAATTAAAAACTTTTGCTTTCTGAAAGACACTGCTAAGAGAATAAAAAGATAAACTACAGATTGGGAAAATATTTTTTGCAAAATACATATCTGGTAAAGGACTAATATCCAAAATGTATAAATAATTCTTAAAAATAAACAATAAGAAAACAGCAACCTGATAGAAAAATGAGCAAAAGCTCTGAGCACAACCTCACCAAAGAAGATATTCATGTGCAAATAAGCACATGAAAAGATACTCAACATTATATATCATCAGGGAATTACTTAACAAAATAACAATGGGAATACCAATCCAAAACATTGGTAACACTAGTTGCAATATGGGG
>PVLC010006669.1:0-68096 GCA_004027655.1 Graphiurus murinus
TTTTTTTATTCTTTATTTTGAAACAGAGTCTCACTGAGTTGCGGAGTGCCTCACTAGGTAGCTGAGGCTGGCCGCGAACCCGGATCCTCCGGTCTCAGCCTCCCGAATGCTGGGATTACAAGCGTGCGCCACCACGCCCGGCTTAAATGTAGTTTTAAAATCATCATTTCATTAGAAAACAACGCTGCTATATAGACAAGTGAACTTTTTTATTTTGCCTTTTATCTTTTCTGTGGTTTATCCATAATGCATCCACATACATGTAAATGAATGATAATATTCTTTAAAATAGGTCTTAAGTACCAAGAAAACGTCTTTAAAAATCAAATTTGAGATGTCTAATCATTGAAAACATTTAAAAGTCATGGTAATTATTCATTTAGAGGATAATGTTATAGACTTTCTTTGGGAAATACCATAATTTAAAGCTTTATTTTATTAAAAAAATATAGCCTTTTTAAGATAATTTTTTTGTTGTTTTTGTTTTTCGGTACTGGGGATTGAACTCAGGGGCATTCTACCTCCGAGCTAAACCCCCAGCCCTATTTTTTGTTATTTATTTTGAAACAGGGTCTCACTAAGTTGTGGAGGGCCTCACTAGGTAGCTGAGGCTGGCCTCGAACCCGGATCCTCTGGTCTCAGCCTCCCAAATGCTGGGATTACAAGCATGCACCACCACGCCCAGTTTTTAAGATAATTTTTAAAGTATTGCCTTTGTAATCAAAACTCAAGTAGCTCATTTTCCATGCCATTCTATTCTACAGGAAACATTTTTATAACATATCAAAACAGTATCCATAAAAATGCTATTTTCTCTATGAACAAAGAGTCCTTACAATCATGCTTTTTAAGTTTCTCTAGCTATTTTTTCCTAAAAGTGGATCTATAGTACAAAAAATAACCCAGATTCTTTCCAGTCATGGTAACACCTCACTTTGGTGGGAGGGAAGACTTAGAACAATTCCAACAGTAATAGATCTCCTCTTGGTGGAATTAGTTTGCTCCTAGTGTTTCAAGCAAAGCCAGCACAGCACAATACTGGGGTTCTTCTTTAAAAATAATATCTAAAAAATGATACAACAGTAAGCTGGAACACAGGAGAAGTAGCAGGATGTGAATTCTGGAGTTTGGCGACATAAATTTGGAAATAATGACATTATATTTCTTTCTTTTTTTCCTTCCTTTGCCACTTCATTTATATCTGCTCTCATGTTCCTTTTCAAATAAACCAGTTCCCTTTCCTGTGCGATCCAATTTGCAGATACAGGATAACAGCAGGTTAGAATGAAGAATAAATGATTACTTTTAATGATGATCAGCATAACTGATTTGATAAATTGTGATTAATGAGTAAATTAGCAGTGAATGATGTAAATGAATTGCTTTGAAAACTGATTCTCAAAAAAACAAGATGCTGAAGGGTTGGTTAAGCTGCTTCTTTGGAGTCAAATACAGTGTCTGTGGTCTGTGTTAAATAGTCCTGATAGTGTATTTGCCATTTAGAGGAAATGTGAAAATATCCAATAAAGTTTGTGTCATTTGCATACATCTTCCCTGAGTGAACCTGGGAGATTGCATACAATGCATGGCTTTTCAAATCTGTTTCACCATAAGGTTATCACTCTATTGAATGAAAATGGATACACAGTCTGTGTATTTTGAATGCATAAATAGGTTGTAAGTAAACCTGGAGATTTAAAGCAGAAAATGTTGAGTGAATGTCTAAATGGTGCAGCTGATAACATGTTTTCATGAAGAGTGCATGACTTCGTCATAGAAAATGGTAAAAATGACTTCATGGATTGTGTTTGAGTGATTCAAGACCACTTGCATGCTTTTCTAAAATTTATGTCACTAAACCAGTGGTTACTTTGAACTTTGAATGTGTTCCACCAAAACAGATGGCCAGTCTTACTAAACATGCTATTAGTTCAGAGAAGTCTTATTGCTCAGGCACGCTGAATGTAGGGGATTGTTTTTTTGGTCATAATATCCCAGGGTTATATGTTAAATAAAAAGTTATAGTGTTGAGACCATACAATTTACACCACTGTAAAACAAGTGCTTATGACCCAGATACTAAAAAACCTTGAAATAAAGTAGATTGCTACAAAACATTGAAACATACCATTGCTACTTTGGTGCTCTACCTCCTTGCCTGTGAATACGCCTATTGTGGTATGTAGGCCTGTGCTGTGAGGAGCAGAATCAGGATTGTTTGCTTTTCTGGAATTAAGTAATCCCAGGTGAGATCAGAGATGTTGAAGGCCACTGTCAGGGAAGTCCTGTAGTGGCAGCTAGGATGGAAGGTGGGGATAGAGGTAGAGATGAGAGGTTGATCAGATGTGCTGAGTGTGTGTGCACTGACTGACTGCTTAGTATATACCAGGTATTGTGCTAAATGTGTCATCTTGTTAAATTTTACAAAAAGCCTGCAAGACAGGTACTTTTATTTTCTTGATTTTATATTTGGAAAATTGAGGCTTAGAGAAATTACATATTTTGTTTACTATTATGACTGTAAATAGCAGACAAGGACTCTCATACAGTTATCCTAAATCACTATTTATTATATTTTTCTACAAATCTATGTATGCTTAATAATTATTCCAAAGTATTTCTCTTTCTATTAACACTAGACAAATGACCTAGCCCTTTTACATTTTTTCACTGGAAGATCTATCTACTATTTTATAAAGTAAGTTTTTTCAAAGAGAAGAAAACCCAAATGTGACTCAACTGTATATTTCTTAGGCCTACAAGAGCTCCAAGTAAATGTTAAATGAGCTGGATTCCTGCTGAATAGTCCTGAATACCATTCAATTAAAAACAGAGAAGGAAGCCCCATTACAACTATTAAGAATAAAATTAAGTTTTATAAACTTTAAATATTCAGCATTTTTGGTATTTATATAATCCATATATTATACAAATTAATTATAAATATAAGATTATGTGCAGCTATAAATGACTTAATGGTTTGCTAATAGAGTGAAATAAAACAGGGGACCAGAAGCCATTATAATGGAGAGATAATCCTGATATCCAAATCAGAAACTTATTTAGCTACTATAAACTAATTCACATAGAAACTCATCTCTAAGATTTTTGAAAAATAATTTGAAAGACTACAGTGGGTTGGAGAGCCTTGATTTTTTTTTAAATTGAAAATGATTTTTTTAAGTATTACCCTCTATCCCAAAGGAAAAGGCAGGACTGAGGAAGAGTTCTTTTGAGTGCTGGATCATCCAGTTCCTTTCTGAAAACAAATCACCCTTTGATCTCTACCTTCCATCTCTTCTTTAAACATATGGACATTTGGCCAGTGATAAAATCATGATTTTTATCTTTAGCAGTGGTCCAGGTAATTGTATACTGATGTATATTTAAAAATGTATGTATTATTTAAAAATAATATGCCTTAGTTTTAAAGCAAAACTTGTTATAGTGTATCAAAAACCTTAAAAATGTCCAGTTTTTTCACTTATGATTTTATATAGTAATTCATCATACATATTGGAATTTTACATGTAGGAGTGAGTAACTAATAGGAATTACATGTTTGTTCATACCAAAATATTTGAAACAACTTTAAGTATTTAACAGTAAGTTAAAATATATACTCTTCATAATAAAAGACTCTTGCATTTAAATATTATTGGTATAGATATTGACAATATATTTTTAGTGAAATACTGATTACAAAATAATAGTAACTTACAACTTCTTCATTAAACATATTAAACAGGCACAGAACAATTATTTAAAGTTATTCATCAAGGAATATACTAATTATCATTTTCATTTATCATTGCTTATTCACTTGCTATGACTGGTGGGGATTCCGGTGATAAAAGTGAGGTGGGAAGATAAAGGAAAAGGAAATATGACCCCTTGCACTATATAATACTTTTTATACACTCAAGTCCAGCAGTGGGACTCATTCATTTGAGACTTGGCAATTGAGACATTTTGCCAACTTGGAGTCTGGTCTGGATTCATTGGTCTTCCACAGTGTCACACCATTGTTTTGCAATGTCAAATGTTATTACATAGGAATTTGTATTCTATAGTTCTTTAAAAGCCATAAGCTAATGTAATTCAAATAGAGGAATTATAGTCATGTTTGCACTATCACCCATCCTACAAGATTCAAAAGTCTATAGCTAAGGATTAGGGGATAGCACAGTATAGAGTCTTTATCAAGCTCATACATGAACTGAGCACTTTTGGACTGGGTATGATTAGAAGCTAGGAGACCTCGGGGATGACCAGCTCATAATGATTTTCTCAAAAGTCTCTACACGTAGAGCAAATAAATAAATGAATAAATAAATAAAAACAAAAACCACAGGTCTGTAAAATCACTATTGTGAAATGTAGACTGCTGTGACTCATAAAAGATACAGAACGTATAATAAATGAGTTAAAAGATGATGGTTTTCATTCTGATGGAGTGTCAAAGAAGGCTTCAAGGTATTTAATTTTGTATTGAAAAATGGGTAAATTATTTAAATTCAAAAGTGGAGCAGAAGGCATTTTGCCCAAGGGCACAGCATGTACTAAGGTATGGAGTTAAGGAATTTAGGTCCTTGGTAGATAATAGTAGAAACATATTTGGAAAAACAGAATAGCAATAGCACAGAAATATCTTAAAGACCAAGCAATTTCTGGTTTTATCTTGGGCAAAAAGCTCTGAAAATTTGGTTATTTATTTGAGTGGAAAACAGCTTTAATGATAGATGCATTTAAAAAAAAAATACTGAAAGAGCAAAAAGGGAAAAGCAAAGAAGGGCCCATAGAATGTATAGTGCGTATTGTAGAGACAAACCTGAAGTTTGGGAGACTGGATGGAAGAATACATATGTCATGATTCCATTCAGTGTTGTTGTGATGATGATGATGATGATGGTGATTATTATTATTATTATTATTTTGTACTGAGCATTGAACCCAAAGACACTCTACCTCTGAGCTATATACCTAGCCCTATATTATTTTTTTTTGTTTTGAAACAGGGTCTCACTAGGTTGCCTAAGTTGGCTATGAACTGGCGATCCTCCTGTCTCAACCTCCCAAGTATTGGGGTTGCGGGCATGCACCACCATGCCTGTTTCATTCAGTAATTCTTAAATCTAAAACATTGAAATCATCTAGAAATTATTTGCCCAGTCTCACCTACTGATTTCCTATTTTAATTGGAAATTAAAATAAAAGTACTTGTAGTTTAATTTTTTAAGGGTCATAGGTAATTTTAATATCTGATTTCAAAAGAGAATCAGAGCCATTGTTACTGGGTATGAAAAAATAGAGGGGTAGGAAATGCTAGGAGTAGATCAATAGAACTTATTAATTGATTAGTTGTGGGGCAAAAAAAATCAGATGATGAGGCTTAATGTTCCTGTGTATTTGGGATAATAAGAGCACCCCAAAGAGAAACAACAGTAAGAGAAACATTGGAAAGACCATCATTAGGAAGGTAGTCATCCGAATAAAGTTAATTTTGTATACAAACATGCATATAAATCTGTAACTGAGGTGTCTTGAGAAGGAGGGGGATAAGTTAATGCCAAGAACTTGAATGAGGTATTTGTCTTTTTTTTTTTTTTTTCTGCCATGAGCAAATTGAACATATACATAGAATAATGTTAATGTGGCTTACATTACTAAATTTGGAACTTAGGCAATTTTTGCATTAATTTTGTGCTTTGATTTTTCTGTCTTGGTCAGGCATCATAATCAGTTAATTCTTATTTTCATTTGGCTCCTGGGATATTCTACTTTAGGATAAGAACTTCCCTGGGCAGCATATTACAGGTGAATATTTTTCACTAGTGGAAAAGAATTCCTGTAGAATAGCACCAGCTTACCAAACCCTTTAGAAAATAATCACTAAGTATTTTATAGTTAAGTAAAATAAATTTCAAAATGTACACTAACTGAGACATGCCATATTGTCAGTATAGCTTCTTTGTAAGTTTTCATTTTTTAATTTGGACCAGTGAAAATATCAGGGCCTTACAACTAAATAAAAAGTTCATGACTTACTCTTCAGCCCTGTGAGCTTCACTTGCTTCCTTTACACTCTTCATCCCTTCCTTTCATTTATCCATCCATCCAAATATCTATATTAGTATAACATGTTCTATAAATCTATAAGAGTAAAGGATTAGACCTTGCAGGACTGTTGGAAAACATTCAGTATAAGATCTATAAGGCATTTAGTGTAGTGCAAAGAACTCACTAAAGAGTACTTATTTTTTTATTTCATTCTGAAGTATACTGCCCCTTAAATCAAATTTTAAGGGTAAAAGGTTGTTTTGGGAGTTGTATTAAAAAGAAATACCATAAATGATTCAGAAACAGCCTTACTTTGAAAATCTCTTCTGCCTGTGGATATCAAACAAGAGGTAACTGTGTTCCCATCTTATGCAATGGGTTAAATGTCCCCACAGAACATGGTTTACATAGAATATCCATGATGGAAATCACCCATACTATATTTGCACCATGATTTCTGCCCTCCTTAACAATTACACATCAACTTGGGAACCTCTGTTTTCCACCATGTGTTCATGTGATTGCATTGCTGTCTTAGGCACCTCATCTTCTCTACATTCCTACTCAGTGAAAATCAAAACCCAGCATCCACACAAACCTTGTCCATTTTCTATGTGTGGGTCAGTGGCAATAGGATGTGCTGCAGCTGGAAGGGGATGTGAAGTTCTTTGACAGCTCTTTCCTCTAAACTTGCAGACCAGCCTTTACCCTTAAAATTCCCTTGACTCACCTCCTGTACTCTGAATTCTACCCCCTACCCCCAGCCCACCTAGAGGTCTTGTTCCTGAGCTTTCCCTTCTCCAGACACACAGAAAGGTTAGATGGCCTGAACTGACTGTCCTTTCAGGAGAAAGCAGGTGCCTAAAGTTTTAAAGACTATCTGTATATTCTTAAAGAACATTCCCTTATCATTTCCCTTAGTATCATTAATAGCATTATTAACTTTCCCTTTTCAAGATTTAAAGTACCTTGTTATGACAATTATCACTTTAAAAACAAAGCTCTCTATTTAAGGAAATGTTAATCAGTTAAAAGAAACAAAGCCAATTAGTTACATGCTGTTAGTTTTGTTCCCTCTGCGACATAGTTTCTTGATGTCCACAGAAGCAGCTTATTAATTAAAATTAAATTAAACAAATGGCACCCTCATTTATTCTCTTAACTTTGTAGCATATGATCTTTTATGATTCTATTTTAAGTGATTCTTATTTGGCCAATCAAGTTACCTCAAACCTAAGTTGTCTTTTCAACTTTTAAGATATTCTCAAAAATTCCATTCTTCCATGGATATTACTATTATTCTTCAATGTTTCTTCACCATTAATGTCTAGCTCTACTTACTGTACTATATTGAAAGGATGATTTTGTCCTTAGTAGAACAGTTTCCTAAAGATGGTCAAAGTCAGTGTGCTGGTCTTGGTTAGATCTCTCCCTTAAATTTAATAGCCATAAGTGTGTATTGAGCTCACCACCCAGAGTCTGCAACTGGAATCAGAATATGGCATCAAAATATGTAAACCATTACATTGAAAGATACTGTGCATTGGTTATACTTTAAGAAGCATTTTTTAAAAAACAAACATCAGTTGGCACCCTGTATTCTTCTTGAACTGTTCTTCAAATAATAATCTACTGTATTCTTAGAGCACTGTCTGCTCTGTGAATGCTTCTGAGAATGTACAGTTTTTGAGAGTAGCCAACAAGCATAGCAGATGCATTCTAGAATATCAGCCATGGCTGTGTTCTGACTCATACGCATGTTTAGCTTCTCTGTTTTCCATTTTGAAAATAGATTTTCTGGGTTGAACAGTAATTTGACCTGTGCAGTGCTTGGCATTAATTTAATAAAAGATCATACATCTCACTTGTCAAAATTATCTTGAACAGAAATGCAGTTTGCAAAGCACAGCATTGGAAGCTTCAGGTGGATAGCAGTGGAAGTTAGCTAAAGAATGATGTGGAGCAGTAGTGTTTAGCTACAACAGGAATGATATGGGCCAATAATAATGTTGGTGACTGGGAAGACTTCGTATGCCTTTCCTCTTTTTTTTTCTTAGACCATGTGTAACATTGATTCTTGTATTTTATGAAATAAAAATGGGAATTTTTATTATTCAGATCTGAGGCAATCCTGTTTAAGAGACATTTCTGTTTGATGCTTTACTCAGATTCTTTCCCCTTTCCTTCTTCAGATTGTGACTTAAATTTAGGCATTATCCATGAAAAAAAGAAGGCAGAAACTTCATCTTGTTCCTTTTATGAAGCTGAGATAGAAGGGGAAGTGGGTGCCATGTATTATTATACCCCTCTGAGAATAAAGATTTTTATTGGCCTCAAGCATTTGTTGGAGTTATTAAGTTTCATCCTCTCTCTGTCTCATATCTTCCCTTTGGCTGGATGCCTAGTATTGACAGCATCAGTCTGAGAATTTGACTAGCCAAACTGATTATTTATGCAACACACATGCTTACTGAAAGGAATTTACTATATATTTTACTATTTACTTCTGTCATATTCTGTCATACAATGGTGATATTTATCCTTTCTGTAGTTTCTATGTGTTGGGCAAAAAGAGAGAAATTGACATCAGATTTGTAAAAAAGTTACGATTTTTCTTTTTTTTAATCTATGAAGGCTAGTGGCCTTCACACTAAAAAAAAAAAAGATTAGCTTTGTGGACAAGCATCTGAGTTGCCCTCCCTTTCTTCTTTCTTCTTTTAAGGCTCCATTTTCAAGATATTTTTAAAGTTTTAAAGAATATAAGTCACTACAGTGACTACAGTATTAAGAAGTAGGATTTATGAAATAGTCTCAGATCCTGAAACAGATTCTGATTACCTTAATAAATTTCTCACAGTTCAGTAGGTTAATTTCATTATCTGACTTTGTCTTCAGAAATAAAATCGTTGTAGTAGTATCCAGCAGTTACGTCTTTGGCAGATTTTTATGAGTCACTGTTAGTACAACAACTTCAATATATGACCAGAAAATGAATAAAAGGAACACACCTAGAAAACACTGAGTGGTTAGACCCCTTCTCAGAATAAATAGGAATTTGATTCCTTAGCTTTCCATTTATAAATAAGACATCTATATTTACTTCTGACTTCCTTAGTGTCCTCCCTGACTAATTATGTCCAAATGTGCTTCTGAACATAGGCCTTTACATGGCATCAGGACACAGAAAACACTTTTCCAAGTAGCCATTGCCTCTTTTTTGGTAGATTGTAAGAATCTCCAACTTCCCTTCATTCTTTAGAATGAGAAATGGAATGTAGTCTTTAATACAATAGAATTCTGCTCAGCCATAAAGAGGAACAAAATTACATAATTTGCAGGAAAATAGAAGGAACTAGAGAATATTATGCAAAGTGAGATTAGCCAGTCTCAGAAAACCAAGGATTGTATGTTTTCCCTCATATGTGGAAGCTAGAGAAAACATAAGGAACTTTAGATAAACAGAGAGAGAGAGATTAGTAGAATATGGAAAGGGATTGGTGGAAGGAGGTGAGGAGGAGAAAAGAGGATAGAGGAAGGAAACTTCAAATAATATGATGGCAATATTTGAAGATATTATTACATTTTTACTAACTTTCATTTGAAGGGAGAATGGAGTAGTGGGGAGGGGTATGGAGGACATATATTAAATGCAATGTGCATGTATGTTTGTAACACTTTGTACCTATGATTATAATTGTAATGCACTAATAAAAGTATATTAAAAATGGGAAAATCCCAGTGCAGAAAAAAGGGCATTCCATTTTAGGTTTATTTAATTTCTGATTAGTACACAATCATTTCATATGACAACCCTTCATTCCCTTCCCATATTTTTGCAAAAAGTTTTAAGAGTGAATTTAAATGAGAAGCTGGGTGTTAAAGTCAATTTTCATTCGGGGTTTGATTTTTTTAGAATATGGATAAGAGAAAGAAGTACCTAAAAAATAATAGTATCATAACATTCCTTGTAGCAGTGTACTTTTTTTTCCCAGGGAAATTCCCTAGGAATTTTAATTGCATAATTACAATAGATACTGACAAGTGAGTGGTTATTACCAATTTGCACTGTTTGCAACAGCAGAAAGGTAAATATAAACTCTTGTGATATTTGTTTGTTTTCAGAAAACTGACATTGGTAAACAGTGCTTTTTGTTCCTTTCACTGTTAGTCAATTTCAGATCATTTTAAGTACTTCCCACAGCTTCTGGTAATAATCTAGTTTGTACTGTTACCCAGAGATGCTATAGGATATGATATTTTAGCAGGGCTGTTAGAATCTCTTTTCAAATCTTTCTGAACATACACAGGCCCTAAGACCCTGTGTTTCCATCAACGAGTTGAATTTACTAATAAGATGGAGAGCACTGTTGCAAAGATGCCTTCTCTTCTCTCTTCTCCTAAACTTCCCTCTTTGTGGAAGTCATAGATTGAGCTAGGAATTCTTAAAACTGGAAGAGATTTCTGCAACATAATTTCATATCTCATGTTTTTACAGTTAAACAGTAAAGTTAGGTTGTGTGTTTTTTCACATGAAGACCATATTGATCTATCTATTTATCTAAAATAATAGTGGAGTTGAGGTAGAAATCTGATTTTCCTGAATGCAGGGACACCAAATGGAGAGACTATTCCATCACGGCAGCAAGAACATCAGGTGGGGAACATGAAATAAGGCAAAGAAGCTAAAGGTGAAGACTTAACGAGGATGGATCTTACTATAATTTGCTTCTTTCTTAGAATATAAGGACTGTTTGAAAAATACATGTTAGCTACAGTTACTGAAAACCATTTTTCAATGACATATAACTAAAAACAGGAGAGAAGAAAAAATATGTAAGAGGGATCAAAACATGGATAATAAAATGAAAAAGTGAAATGTTCTTGTGTTTTAAACATTTCCAAGTGTAACATACAGTTACAAAAACTCAATGGTGTAAGAAAGATATAAAGAAGTAGGAAAATAATTAAAATGCCACAAAATAAATCACTATTATTATTTTAGTATACTTTATCCAGTTTTACATACATGTGTTTTCCTTTATTTTAGGATATCTCTCAGACGTAATTATGTATTATGTTTTTGTGGCTTATCATTGAATACTAAACATTTCATGTGTCGTATGATAAAATTTTATAAATATAACAGAACAGTTATCACTTATATTGTGTTCCATCATTATGCCCTGGTTTATTTCAACATCAGTTCCTGAATTATTTAATATTTAGACTATTTGTAATCTTTAGCTAAACAAATGATATGGTGAATATCTTGGTACATCTTATATCACTATTGTATGGTATAGACTTCTATCTTTTGAAAGATGAAATGGAAAACAAGTTTTGTTTTGTTTTTTGAGGTACTGGGGATTGAACTCAGGGGCATTCTACCTCCAAGCCATACTCCCAGCCCTATTTTTTTTTTATTCTTTATTTTGAAACCGAGTCTCACTAAGTTGCGGGGTGCCTCACTAGGTAGCTGAGGCTGGCCGCGAGCCCGGATCCTCCAGTCTCAGCCTCCCGAATGCTGGGATTACAAGTGTGTACCACCACGCCCGGCTCGGAAAATAAGTTTTTTAAGGGGAAGAAAGTGAATGATATGACTTTAAAGGCGATAGAGGACTTTAAAAGCTTCCACTTTCTAGCCTTTCAGCTTTAGTAATCTTTAAGTCTATATCTTTATTTCAATACAGACTTTTTTACTGGGCATGGTAGTTCATTTCTGTAATCTCAGCACTCAGGAAGCTGAGGCAGGAGGATTGCAAGTTGGAGGCCAGCTTGAGCCAATTTAGCAAGGTCCTCTTTCAAAATAAAGAATAAAAAGAATTGGAGTTGTAGGTGATTAGTAAACCTACTACTACTTAGAGTGTAAGAGGCCCATGGTTTGACCCTCAGTACCACAAAAGCAAATAAAAAACTCCATACTATTTATTTATTTGTTTATTTATTTGAAAGTCATGGACTTAAGTTTGAAGTAAGGCAGTCTTTACTTGCAAAGCCATGTTATATAGTTACTTTACCATTTTTCCCTATTTCTGTTTCTTGTCACATCTTCTAATTCAGTGCTACATTTTTGTCTCAAATTTTTCTAGAATTTTTCTTAAATGTCGCTATTTTAGTAGCTCAGCAGTGGCAATGCTGCTTTCTGGCAGGGTCCTGATAGTGGCATCAAAGCAAAGAGCTAAAATTTTACTCACTTTGATTGATGAGCTCATTTTGTTACAGAGGACAAATTGGATTTTTTTTATACTGGTAATAAAAATTAATGTATGATATTGCTTTTCGGAAGTTACTGGAACTCTGCTTTAATACAGATTTCAGCAATAAAACCACTAACAGACAACTTAACCAGAAAGTTACCTCCTTTCCCTTTAAACTACCTTCAAAAGTAAAAGATATTTTTATAATTCTGTGTATTTTCCATCTAATTATGATGTTTATTTCTTATTTCAGCACCTCCAAGGTTTACACGAACTCCAGTTGATCAGACAGGGGTCTCTGGTGGAGTTGCATCTTTCATTTGCCAAGCTACAGGAGACCCAAGGCCTAAAATTGTCTGGAACAAAAAAGGAAAGAAAGTCAGCAATCAGAGATTTGAGGTATTAGGTCCATTGTTCTGTTTCTCTGGGGGAAGAATGTCTCTACTCTATCTTTGATTTATATCTTACTTATTTGGTTTGCTCTGATGTAAGATATTATAATGTCTGACCTATGTCACTCTTTATGCTACATATCATGGACAATATAACTCTATGTGACTTTTTTAAAAAAAGCACATGGGTGGTGAAGTGGCTATGTTTTGTCTCTGCTTTTGCCATGGCTCAAAACAGGGATCCGTCTGTCATCTTCATCCTCAGGCTGCTGCCTCTTAAAGTTGCAATACAGAATCTTATATCCTTACATGAATAAGTCTAAGTGATGCTTAGAAACTAGTATCTTAGCCAGGTGTGATGGTGCATACCTGTAATTCCAGAATTTGGGAGGCTGAGACAGGAGAATCATAGGTTCAAGGCCAGCATCAGCAACCTGATGAGACTGTGTTTCAAAATAAAACATAAAGGGTTAGGAGTATAGTACAGAGAATGACACTGGGTTCAATCTCCAGTATGAGAAAAAATAACAACAGCAACAATAACAACAAAACTAGTCTCTTCCAGAAGCGTCTATCTATCACACTGGCTGTCATTGAGTAACATGTTCATCCCTGAATCATTCTATGTGGACATGTGGATGGTATAGCTAATTAAGCCATTCCAAATCTATCCCTGTTGCTGTGAATAGGGTCATTTATATCCAATGCCATGGCTTAGAATGGAAGAGGGGTAGTGTTTTTCCAGAATGAAATTTAAATTTCTGTTTCCAAGAAAGAGGAATAGACACCGAACAGCAAATTTCCACTATATTCTGAACCCATATTTATAAGTTGCATGAACTAGAATGAGAAATTTGCTCCAGTGTCTTCGTATAAAGCACTACCTTTAAAGAAGCATACCTAAACAGGTTAATAATAATACAGGTAAACTTATAGAAGAAATTGTTTTTGTTTTTAATTCAAGAAATTTCAATGTACCAGAGGTGATAAGATTTAATTTATACGTTTTTCTTTGAGTGTTTGTAGGAGTCTTATGGTTTAGAAATTTGCTCATTATAGAGAAGAAAAATCGTAAGTTATGCAGAGAAATTATGGAAGAAGCACACAATATCATACTATAATTTAAGACATGAAAAGGATAGCTTGATTTTTTTAATGTGACCAAAGACCTTCAAACTGTTACAAATGATAAAATTCACTTTAGTTTTTTACCCGAGATTTTAGTCTGCTCCCTGGACTTATTCACACATTATCGGATGAATGGTATTTTCTAGTTAAAAGAAATAACAGCGAAGCCAAGCATGGTGGCACAAACTTGTAATCCCAGCATTTGGGAGGCTGAGACTGGAGGATCTGGGTTCGTGGCCAGCCTCAGCTACTTAATGAGGCCCTCTGCAACTTAGACCCTGTTTCAAAATAAAGAATAAAAAATAGGGCTGGGGGTGTAGCTCGGAGGTAGAATGCCCCTGGGTTCCATCCCCAGTACCACATTAAAAAGAAAGAAATAACAGCAACTATAATACCTAGAACAATTTGTGCTCATTTTTAAAGACTGTCACAGAGAGATATAGGGTTCATATGTATAAAGAAACTAGTTAATTATAATGCTGAAATTTTAAATTTAGACTGTAGTTCAGAAATGATAAGTTTTAAATTATATTTGCTTGAAAAAATGGATATTTATAGTCATTTAAACATAGAGAATATCTTAAATTTTTAGGAAATATTTTCTACAGCATGTAGAAAGTGTGTGTGTGTGTGTGTGTGTGTGTGTGTGTGTGTGTGTGCGCGTGTGCATTTTTGGTGCACATTTTTTCTTTGGTGCACAATTTTTTTTCTTTCTTTCTTTTTTTTTTTTACTTTAAATGAAGCTAATTTTTTGCCAAAGATTCTAAACACTATGAAACTTTTCCGTCCTGAGATGCATAGTGAATTCCTTTTAAAATGTATGCTTAATAGTATTGGAAATAAATTCTGGCACTTTGAGGAGTGGAACATTTTGTATATCTTCATTTATTTAAAATGAAAGTAGAAGGACAAAGGAATTAGTATGGACAAATCTTTAAAATACTGTCTCTTTCCTCTGCATGCTAGCGCATGCGCGCGTGCACACACACACACAGGACCAAAATTTGAGAGTAAGTGACCTATAATAGACATTGTCAACTTAGGTGCATATAAGTATCATTCATCATGAAACTGAGGGGAAAAAAAGAAAGCACATCATCTTGATGAGCAGCTGATAGAACACGGCAGAGTGTACAAAGTCAAGTAGAATTCTCCATAGTTAGGTTTACAATTTATAATTTTTTTCAAGAAAATAGTGTTTGAATGAGCTGATAGTGCCTAGGATTACTGGTATTATGGAAGTGTTTCACATTAGAGTTCATAAAGATAGTGAATTCAGGCTTGGTGTTTAGGACATTAATTTTCTGCCTGGTGAAGGAAGCCTCCATTTTACAGCAAAAATGCCCTAAAATGCAGGAAATGCTAAGCTAGACCAAATACTGGAATGATTTATGGCAAAATTAATGCAGGCTTTTGGGTTGTGAAAGCCGCCTTGTTGGCTCCTGAGTACTAGATTTATGCAGTTTGTCTTAATGATTCACTCATCTATACCATTCAGGATGAGACACTTTAACCCAACAGAACTATTTGTGGTGGCATTCATTAATTCTTCACTCTACAGTCCAATTATTAGATGGATCCACATGTGCACATGTGCTGTCAGGGACAGAATAATTTGAGAAGTTTACCCATTGTAATTGCAAGTCTCTTGCAAAATTAATAGGCTTAAATTGCCCTAGATACACATACTGTAATGTTTATGAGTGAATCCTGAATGATTTTCAGGGGACTCTAGAAATCTATACTCTTGCGGATGTAGTATTATATTTTTCTCTTTGTTGAGTAGGAAATCCATTAAATTAGACCCAATATTCTGATTCAGCACTATCAAAATTCAGTCTTGGAATGATGCTGAGTTCATTCGGAGCCCAATGGCTTGTTCACCACTGCATGGAGCTTTAGTGGAGAGGTAGACAATTGTAACAACACCTGTGACAGCTATTGTTTCCTCTAATAGGTAATAGAGTTTGACGATGGATCTGGATCAGTTCTCAGAATACAACCCTTGCGAACTCCTCGGGATGAGGCTGTTTATGAATGTGTGGCCTCAAATAAAGTGGATGAAATAATTGTATCCACCAGACTCACAGTTTTACGTGGTAAGTCCTCAAGTTCCAGGTTGCTGATTGTGGTATTGTTGGCATTCTGCATGCCGGGTGTTCTTTTGTAGGACCTTTATAAAGACCAGTATTGTTAAGATGCTTATATGAGAAATAACTTTCAGTAAAATGTTTCTAAAGGTCTAACTTTAATTAGACAGTGGACTCCTTCTCTTGTTATGAGTTTGGAAGAAATACTAATCAGGAAGAGTAAAGGAAAGCAGAAAGAAATGTTGATTTCAAATGCCATGTGCCATTTTGGTTTGGGCTAGAGAACCTAGAAAAGAAGAAGGATACACTACTCTTGTTTGTTAACATTACTTGTGCAAGGATTTTTTTCATACCTATGTTGAGCAGCTGTGTTTTAAAAACTACTAAAGCTGACACCGAATGTTTGCAAAATTAAAGGAACAATCTCTTCCTGAAAATGAGCTCCTCTTGAGCAGTTGGTCAGAAGCAAGGATAAGAAAGACACCTTCTCTCTTTATGTCAAAAATAATCTATTTTATTTCAGCCCTTCATATTTCCTTGAACAGATATATATTGATTCAAGTGAAATGAGGCAGTGAATCCCCTTCTGTGTCTCTGACTGTGTTGCTTAAATAATTTGACCAAAGCACTGGATGAGTTGTCATGAGTTCACTTTTTAGACTTCCTTTAAAATGACAGTACTGCAGAAAAAAGGCTGATGATTATTACTCTATTGTAATGATTTCTTTTGTGTAGAGATAAGAATTTTGCCTGATTGGACACCTAACACTTGACATTTCTATGCTAACACTTGGATGACATTCTCTCACACATTGATGGGTTTGTTTAGTTTTAGGCTTTATTTCAGAATTTAGGAGATTAGACTTTTCTTGAGATGAAGGATATGGGAAAGAAGGAATCACAATTTAATAATTATAGAGGAACTTACATGGATTAGGAATTTTCTCTCCTCCATCCTATTTTCCCTGATTGAGGGATGTATTTACTTTACATCTTTTATAAACTATTTTTGTTTCCCTTTCCAGAACTATTTGGTACTAAATTTTGGTCTCTCCTAATAAGCTACACCCTGTTGATATTGTTAAGAGTCTATTTATTTAGTGGAGGGCAATTATAAGTAACCTAGACCAAATTTACCTAGATCAGCTCTTTGCCTAAAGGTTAGACGTCTAGCATTATTTCTACAGTGCAGTACTCAGAACCTTACCATTAAAGCTGGTCAGAAACTTTGGATCCCATAGAGTATCGAACAGAGAACCCTGAAAGTACTCACCCAACACAGATACCCCACAGAAAGTGTATTATAAAGGTATAATGAAATAAAATTTATCAGAAATGTCTTGGTTTTTCTTACCATCTAACATCCTTGGTTCCTTCAAAGCAGTTATTTGCTTCATTTAATCTTTATGCATTTGATAAAGATGTTAACAAAAATTTGGTTGAAAATATCACTTAGAAATTCACATGGATTTCTTTTTTCTGCCTACCAGCTGGCTGGAGTCCACCTTGCGTGTACTTTTTTTGCATTCAGTCCTCACATAAACAAATGCATTTGAAAAATTGAACATGATGTTCACTCTCTTTGTGAATATCTGTCATATGTAAGTGCATTTGAAAGAAAGTTTATGGTTTCAGTAAAGAAGTTAACCCTTTTATTTATTTATTTTTTTAAAGGAGACCCTGCTTAATGGTTTTAGAAATATTTCATGCAAAAATTTAAAAACAATTTTGGAAAAAGGAAAGTTTTCTAAGCATAATCTTAAAGTAGAATACTTTCATATGTCCTTGTAAGTTAAAATAAATAAGAATGAAATTATGTTTGTTTCCTAGAATCATCTCTGTTTAAAATGTCTGAATGTTGGTAATTCTGTTAATAAGTCTTAAAAATATTCCAGTAGTGAACTGGCATTTTTACACTTTGAACATTGTGAACAGTTACATAAATGACTATGAGGAGGTTCATATCATAGTTGAAGAACTTTGTGTCCATTTTAAGTGTACTTTCTCTTGATAATTATGTTGGCAGATAAGCAAATACTCTGTTCTGCATTAGACAGAGACCACTTTACACTTTTTGCCCAGTAGCCCTCATCAGATGCTCATTTTGTCTACATGGGTCATTTATTTTTTTCCCACTTTGCTGACAAATGCCAAAAATGTGCCAACTGTCATGACAGGTTCTATCTAAGTGGGCTGGATGGAGATCACTCGTTTGTTTCACACAGGCTACTGGACAACTTAATTAATTGGAGGTTCAAACATCTGACCTGTGTGGCTAATGCAGAAGACATTGAAATAATCCTCTGACCACCCATGCACATTGAAGGGAGCATTGCAGGGAAAACTTTCACTTAGTAGCTTGTTTCAAATGATCTCCGCTCTCAAAATATGTTTTCATAAGGAAGGATAACTACAAGCTCAAGGCTGAATATGTCCTGGAATGAGATACTTGGCCAGTTAACCATTTACATTGTAGAGTATGGTTGATGAACAAAGAAGTAGGAGAAGGGGGAGTCAAATGTGGTACTTATGTTCTCTAGGTCATTATTATTTTTTAGTTGTCTTGGCTGTTGAAACAAAGCAAATAATGACCCCCTCATTATACAGCACTTTAGGAGGCTGAGCATATTTGTTATATGCATGTATTCCTTCTGAAGAAGAACTGTAACTGAAGGCTTTGGGGCTCAGTGAGAGATTATTAAGAGCTGAGACTTACATAATCATAGAATGCTGCTAAGGACAATGGATTAGACAGGCTTCCAGGGAGCAGCAAGCAAAGCACCAGAGAGGGTGTCTTAATAAGAGGGATGATCATCCAAAAGAAATTGTTTCTATCTGGATCCTTAGTTTAATAGCGACAGTTTCTTCCTGACCAAAGCCATCTGCAGGAAAACATGTAATACACATTTATGTAATGGTAACTGGGGACGGAAATGTTCTCTTTGATATATGTTATCAGCCACTGGACAGGGGAAATGAGATATCACCAACTTTTCTATCTACTAAAAATCGAGAAGCAGCTGGGCATGGTGGCGCATGCTTGTAACCCCAGCATTCAGGAGGCTGAGACCAGAGGATCCGGGTTCGCGGCCAGCCTCAACTACGTAGTGAGGCACTCCACAACTTAGTGAGACCTGTTTCAAAATAAAGAATAAAAAATAGGGCTGGGGATGTAGTTCAGAGGTAGAATGTCCCTGAGTTCAATACCCAGTACTGAAAATAAATGAATAAATAAATAAATAAATAAATAAATAAATAAATAAAAATCCAGAAGCACCTGCCTCTGTGGGGGCTAGAAGAAAGCCATCAAGAATCCTTTCTTCTTTACTGGTATCTATCCTAATTTTTATTTTTGCTCACATAATTTCCTTTAAGAGGTATTTTAGAAAAAAACAATCAACTTTGTCTTTAAACATCTGACTAAATGTCATGTTTCTTGAACTTTATTTCTTTAGGGTAGTAAACAAGAAAATACACATTTTGTTGTAACTCAAACTAGCATATAAATCATTGCTTTGCTTCACTTTTCTTTTTACTTTTTTATGTCTAGCATTTTATTTTATTGAAATGAAGTTAAACCTACACATGAACCTAATTCATACTCTTCTTAGGGTATGTCTGTCCAGGAACAATAAGAATGGTAAGAATTGTCCCTTTTAAAACAAGGAAAACCACAACATTTAAGGTGCATTTATAGTTCATTTTAAGTTTGTATTTTGGTTTATATTAGATTAAATAATAATGTTCTATCAAAGTAGTAATTATTAAATATAATAAATGATTAACATATTTAAGATGCTATAGTTATGCTATTTTCTTAATTTTGACTTTTTTGGGGGGGTACTGGGGATTGAACTCAGGGGCATTCTACCTCCAAGCTATACCCCCAGCCCTATTTTTTATTCTTTATTTTGAAACAGGGTCTCACTGAGTTGTGGAGTGCCTCACTAGGTAGCTGAGACTGGCCTCGAACCCGGATCCTCTGGTCTCAGCCTCCTGAATGCTGGGATTACAAACATGCGCCACCACGCCCGGCTTAATTTTGACATTTTAAAGTATACTTTTATTGTTACACTTTTTAAGCTTAATGAATTATTTTCAGAGACTTGCCCATTTGCAAATAGCATTGCCTCCTAAACCACCACCATGACAACTATAACTAAGGAAGGTATAATGTGTAAATATTGCTGTCTTTATCTGTTTATGGAAACTAGCTTGTTGATGGAACATATACAACATAGTTATTTCCTAAAAAGAAAAAAAAAAGTTAGCTGTCTAAATATGAGACATTTTATTTACCTAGTTTAGCAAATATATATAGCTACGTGTGTGTGTGTGTGTGTGTGTGTGTGTGTGTGTGTGTATGTGAGAGAGAGAGAGAGAGAGAGAGAGAGAGAGAGAGAGAGAGAGAGAGAGACAGACCGACCGACCGACTGACCCCAACCGGTAGGTAATTGAACCCAGGTGCTTTCTATCTCAGAGCTAGACTCCCAGTCCTATTTTATTTTATTTTATCTTGAAACATGGTCTCAGTAAGTTGCTGAGAGCCTCGCTAAGTTGCTAAAGCTGACTTCTAACCTGAGATCCTTCTGTCTCAGCTTCCCACCTACAGAGATTACAGGCCAGTGCCACCATATCTGGCATAGCAAATACCATTAGGACATAAGACAATACTAAGAGTATCTAAGTCTAGGTCTCAGGTGATTTGAGTTCCAATTCTGGCTGGCTGTGGTATTCTTTGCAATCTGTTAACTTCCCTGGTCTTGCATTGATTTTATTTTTCTTTCTTTTTTACTATTTTTTAACCTCCTTCCCACAGAGAAAGGTTAGATTGGTGATCAGATCAGTCAGATCACTTCTCTGTAACTTTGTGATTCCCTGGCATGGCCATTTCAGGAAGCCAGTTTTTGCAAGATGGAGAAAATATTCTCCCCAAAGGTGATTGTTGCTGTGTTGCTGAGATAGTAAAACACACACTGAGCAGTTGCATGAGACAGAAAAGGCCTTGCTTTGAGAAACAGAGAGAAATGTTTGCATAATATGTCTGTTTCAAAAAATATATAAGCCATTATAGCAGTTGTAAAAACACACACACACACAACTTTTACAATCTTTCAGGGAGATAGCAGTCAACGATCTCTGCCATTGTGCAGTACCCTGTGATCAGAATTAGCATGTTCATTACAGTCTCATTTTATTAATGCCTCTTTTTGAAGATGAACACAGTTGTCCCCGCTGTGAAAATGGTACTTTGCCGTTTATGCTATAAAGTGGTCTCGGCTGGGGATCCAGGCTAGGAACATTAAAGAACAAAGCACAGCTGCCTGACTGTCACACAAAAGGATTTTTATGAAAGACTGAAACAAAAGGAAGGGTGGCCGACACAGAACAAACTTGCTGACAATTATGGCAGTGAGTGAAGATGACTTGAAAAGGCCTATAAAATAACTGAATATTTGAAATAAATTGATACCAACATGATAAAGCCTTCCAATGTATACTGTTTCTTTGCTGGAGAGAGATGGCTGTGGGCAGAGACTGTGTAAACAAACTTCTGGCTTTTGGTAGCATAGTCTGTGGAGCTTAAAAATAACTGCTCATTACCTATTAGTATCATGGAGGCAGGAGCTGATGTAGATGGTCCATGGGGTTCTTAGTAAGGGGAGACATTAAAACTGATAACATTTGTGAGAAAGTATGAACAGAGGCTCCTCATGTGTCCTTGTCATTCATTTTCTGAGGACAGCTGTGTTGGTGCATGTCCCATTCCTTGGAACCATTATCACTTGTACTTGCACTTCCACACAGAAGTGCTATAGTGCCATCAGGGTGCTAAGTGTGGAAAAATGCTACCTGGATGACACATTGTGCCAGGGAGACTCTTGAGTGGAAGATGAAGAACAGGAAGGACTCTGGCAGATGGAGCTAGTGAGAGAGACTATTAGAGAAGCTCCATGAGCAGTGTTGCATAGGTAAAAATGATACATATTGGGAGTGGATGTGGGTGGTGTATCAGTCAGCATTATCCAGGAAAAAGAGCTAATAGGATGTATACCTCTATAGAAAAGGATTTATTATGAGGGATTGGCTCACATGAGCAATGAGGCTGACAAGTCCCAGATCTGCCAGGTGAGTTGGCAGTCTGGAGGTCCAAGAGAACTGATGGTGTAGTTCTAGTGTAAAGGCCAGCAGGCTGAAGTCCCAGGAAGGGCAGAGATTGCACACTGTGTGTGAAGGCAGGAACAAGCTACTGCCCCCTTTTGGAGTCAGTGAGGCAGGAGGGATTCCCTCTTACCACCTACAAAAGGAAAGGCAGTCGGCTTGTTAGGCATATTGAGTTAATTACTAACTTCATCCAAAAACACAATCATAGTCATACCTGCAATAATGTTTTAACAAATATCTGGGCCATACATGGCCCAGTTAACACACAAAATTAAACACCACATGTGGGTATAAGGCAGCTCAGACTGGAGGAAAAGTATAAGAACAATAGAGGAAGAAAATGAGTTTGGGTCATACCCCATTGGTTGAGGAGATTAAGCTATGTAAGGGAGAAGTCTGTGATTATACTAACATAGACCATCTTTCTGAGTTGAAATTTGCAGAAATGTTTATTAGAGTACTTAAAGTAATCCATCTAACGGTTCAGTGCAATTTATATATAATTGTTGTTTATACTTCAAAACTGGATATTTAGTTGGCTTTCACTGATAAAAGTTGGACAATTTTTAAGACTTCAATATCTTGGCTTTCAAAATTAGTTTTATTTTAAGCTACTAATTAAGATGCAGTTTTAAAAGTTGTGCATGCATAATTTATTGAGATTTAGGGCACAGATATACCAAATGCCTCATCTAGGGTTTAATTATCAAAGTCCTAATTACATCTCTCCTTAGAAGAGTAAGTAACTTATTTTATCCTATTATAAAAACAATGACTTGTGAATTAATGCCACATTAGACACAACATTGATGACATATATCCTAGTACTCTTAATATATTTTATTAAAGATAGCAAGAATAGTTTAAGACTATCTTACCTGTGATCTTTCAAAATGCACTCATATTTTAATTTACATTTCAAAAGTTTTCATGTCTTTCTTTTTTGTATCTTTGAAGTTTACCCCTCATTATTAATCTTTATCCTTACATTCAATATAATATAATTTTCACCCATCCTTTAACATAAATCTTTTTTTTTTCTAACTAATAGATTTTGGTCATAGGTGTATCAAATGCTGGATGATGTTTGTGTTCATACTTTAGGTTTTAAATTTTATCATACTTGGATTTTTCCCAGAAAGTATCCTTCATTTTAAAAAATATGATAAAAAAGCTACTGAAAAGAATGAAGTTTATAATAAAAAATGAGAGCAGTAAATCAATATTAACAGTTTTCAGATATTTCTTATCTTTCAAAGTATTGGCATATACAGTTCTCCTTTGTTTATTTAACTGCACAGATAACCACAGATTTGTCATTTGCCAGACAACCAGAAAATTAAAAATGGTATAAAGTATAAACTCTTAAAAATTTGATGACTTTTTGAAAAGTGATCAATTTCAATAATTCACACATCACATAATTAAACCAAAACTTATGTTAGGGAAATGTGTGTATGTGTGTGTGTGTGTGTGTGTGTGTGTGTGTGATTTGTATGTGTGTGTGTTTTGTATGTGTAGCAGGTGTGTATAATTTCCAGTATAATTATACTCTTATTTCTTAAGACTTTTATTCTACATATTCTTTCTTTGTATATAAGATCCATTACATTTTTCTATGGCCTAGAAGTGTGTCCAGCATTTACTTGTCATTCAACAAACATTTGTGGAGTGAATTTTCACACATAATGAGATAGAGGAGCATACAGGTATGGTACAGTGAGAGATAACATGGCATTAGTCTTAATTTAAATGTAATAGACAAAGTGTTCTTAAATTTAGTGATCACTGTAGGCTGGAGAGTATGATTGAGAATCAAAAGATCAAGGTAAAGGAAAAGGGAACAAGAAAGAGAGCTGAAGCAGAAGGTACCACCTTGCAAAGAGAATGTTCTTTGTAACTGGACAGACAAGTTCATATCTACATGTTCACTCTACTGCTTACTACCTGTGTTGACTTAGATGCATTATTAGTCAAGTCTTAATGTTAAAATCTTCTACCTTTAGCCATCATTTTGAGAAGTTAACGACATGAATGTGAAGCATGTGGTACAGTGAGTTTAAAACTGGCTGAAAAGTATCAGTTTCCTTCCTTTTCCCCTCATGGTCCCTTTGAAGCTGAGCTGTTTGGTTTGGCTCTGGAATCTACTCTTCAATCCCTACATTTGAAAGAGTGCTGGTCACACAGCAATTTAATAAATGTTCATTGTATGAATGCATCACTGTCATGGTGGTGGCACAGGATAAGAACTCTTGGAAGTTTTCAGTGTCTCATTTTAAAAACAGTACTTAATCCAATGGATTGAAAATCAGCTTTCACATGGAAATAAGGTGATATGAGACTATACAAATATACATGTATTACTAAATTCGCTTGAAAGACTAAAGATCATTTACTGGCACAATGCCCTAAAATATACCAAGACTTGCAGTTTCTTTCTTTCTTCTTTTAGTCTTGTCCTGAATGTTGTGTTAACACACATTTACATATTCTTCAGAATGCTTTTACATTAGGAGCAAGCAGTCAATTCCTCAGAGTAACTAGGCCAAACATAAAATTGTTCTATTTTATCTGGACTACCCTACGTCACAGAATAGATACCTATCCATCATTGTGTCTAGTGCCTGTGAAGATATAACATCTTTTGTTATATATTTGTTATATATTTTAGAAGACCAGCAAAATGTCAGACATAATTTGAACATTTAAAGAGGTGATAGAAAAGGGTATTTGTCGCTTTTGTTTTTTAGATTATTTATCTTATCCATCTTGGTGTAGGAGATGGTAGAAGTTATAGTTATGAGTTCAGTTTCTAGCAACAGATAGAACCAAGTTTAAATTCTGACTGTTCACTCTGGATATCTATCTCTATCTTTATATCCCTGTCTCTCTCTTTTCCCTTCCTTCCCTTCCCTTCCCTACCCCCTTCCCTCCCTCTCTTTCCTTTTTTCTTTGTGTTTATGTGTGTACACATGCATATGTGTTAGTGGGGATTGAACCTAGGGGCTTCTACCTGAGTTATAACCCTAGACCTTTATTTATTTATTGTTTGTTTGTTTGTTTGGAAATAGGGTCATGCTAGGATGGTGAGAGTCTCACTACATTCCTGAGGCTGTCCTTGAACCTGAAATCCCCATGTCTCAGCCTCCCAAGTACTGGGATTACCTCCATGAACCACCCCACTGGGCCATGTATGCATTTCTTAGTCTCTCTGAGCATCAGCTTCTTTGTCAAGTGGAGATAGTAAGAAGCGCTACTGCCTACTTCACGGATACCCTTGCCATATATGAAATGAAATTTGTATTAATTCATGAGTTTAGTTATTCAGTAATAGGACTCTCTCTATTGCCAGGGATTATTCTAAATATTATGAATAAAAATATGCAAAAAGTACTATCCTCACCTAACTTCAAGTAAGATACATTCTCTATTTGAGGGAAAACCATAATTCTCGTTCAAATGACAATGCAGTTAGATACTGTTGTTGGGGATAACAAAGTGTATTTTTAGAAGGAAGGTGTTTTGACAGTAATTCAGCTTACCCCTTTTGAAGCTAGTTCTTGCCATAAGAACCCATGTCTGCCTGAGTATTCCATCAGCATTATAGTAAGGTTTGTTGAAATGTAAGATGTGTTTGACATATGAAGCCTCAACTGACAGAAAAATTAAGCTCATCTTGTTTTTTTTTTTCCCCTGATGATTAGAAATGTTCTGGGAGAAAATTGTGTTTCAATTGTAGGAAGATGTGTGATCTACTTTGATAGAGCTTTGAAAAAATATGCTGCAATAAAGAAAAAAACCCTTAAGTAATAACCTTTAAAGTAATATTCCCATTTGTTTTTTTTCCCAACTAATAGTAAAAGGAGCTTTTATTACTGTACTTACCATTTTTATGACCCTTTCTGCTCTACTTAGTGATGACAAAGTAGACCTAAATATGAAATGCCTTTAAAGTGTACTTGAAAAATATATGTTAAAGCATCTTCTCCCTCAGAAAGATTCATTAAGTAAAATTTATTTTCATAATAAAATATTTAATCATTAAAAATTGGATTTTAGGTGTTTTAACCCTTAAGGGCAAACCATTAACATGCATTCCAAAATGGGAATAGTCTTCATATGCTACTTTTGAAGGACTAACCATTTGGGTTACAGCCCGTACCCTAAAGAGCGTCTCATTTACACTCAAGTTTTTACACATGCCATTATGTCCTATGATAGATCTGGATTTCTACTGCTGCCAAGCCTGTTGTAAACTGACATAAGTGCCACAGCTGACTTACTATGGGTCCCATTAATCTTTTATGCAAAGATGCATTAATAAAATTATCACTCACTGGATCCATGGCAAACAAAATTCTCTCATCTCCATTTACAAAAAGATAAATCATCACCTGGTAGGAAGAATTCACTCTGACTTAAATTATTCTTAATGATTTGCCATAAACTTACTAGAAAGAGCCAAGGAAAACATTAAATACTTCCCAGTAGGACTGGGGTTTAGGCCAATCTCTTCTTAATTACCAATCAACATGGTTCAAACAAATATGGTTGTGGCAACTTAAAAACAAACCATGAAAAATTTTTAAACAAAAAAAATACAGGATTATGGTGAACATGCTACTGCATTATACTTTAAACATGCTAATAGCATTGATTAAACTAAGCAACTACTTTTCTTGTGTCTTCCATTGATATGAATCCTTGGTCAAAGACACCCACCAAGCCATCACCATATTCTGATTCCAGAAAATCTGTTCAGGGATGACGGAGGGAAAGTATCTGGTGTGTGGGTGATGTAGAGACATACTCATTCTGCATCTCAGGAAGCTTTGGAATAAGGGTCCTCTCTAGAATGGTGCTTTTCAAGGGCCCCAGAGGTATAAGATTATATTCAGATAATTGTATGTTCCTAAAGTTTGCAAAAGTAACACTTTTGTGTTTATTTTCATAAAGTAGGCCTCTAAAGTTTTGAAAAGTTTTGACTGTGCTGTGATTTGAACTAAAGGACAGAAGATCTGCCTTATATTTTATATGTCTTTGGGGAAAAAATAGTTAACCGCTTTTAAATATATGCTAATCCAGGAAGCTGACATGTCTTTGCTGTGTCAGCTCCCTGGGTTAGCATAGATTTAAAAAGACTTTGTCTAATGTTTGTAATCCTGAGTTCCTGAACTTGTGAGACTCAGAATTTTTTCTTTTTCTTCTATTTTACGGAGAATTCTATACAGGCAGTAAACTGTGCTTTGTTTTTTTTTTTTTTTTTTTTTGGTGGTACTGGGGATTGAACTCAAGGGCATTCTACCTCCGAGCTACACCCCCAGCCCTATTTTTTATTCTTTATTTAAGTTGTGGAATGCCTCACTAGGTAGCTGAGGCTGGCCACGAACCCGGATCCTCCGGGCTCAGCCTCCCAAATGCTGGGATTACAAGTGTGCACCACCATGCCCGGCTAAACTGTACTTTCTTATAACAGAATGGTTGGATGGTTGTCAACATTATGGAAGGATTCCTCCATTAACTAGACTCTATCTGGTGATTTTTAAACTTCTCCATTCAGAAGGCTAAGTTTTCTGTCTCTTCTCATTTTATAACCTAAACCACCATTACTTATGTAAGATAACCTTTTCAGCAACATATTATAGGTTTATAATATTTATTTTCATATAATCTAGTTCTAAAGTTTGGTGGTGGTATTTGCTATAATTTACCAAATGAATTTCTGAGCTTAATCTCTTTGAATAACCTGTTATATACTCAAAGGAGAAAAAACAAGAAGTGGGCAGATGTGGTTGGATTGCTTCCTTTAAGGATTCGTCTGTAAAATATATATTTAAAAGATCTTTAGATTGCTTTTCTCAGTGAGAAAATACTACAGAACCTATATGCTTGTTTAGGATTTTACAAATTAATGGAAAAGCTAAAACTGAAAGAAAAAATTCCTAGACAATTAAAAATCATAAAGCCTGCAACACTGGGGATATGTGAGTTTCAGTTGGTAGCTTTCCTTTTTGTGAAATTTGGAGAGATCCTGTATTCTAAGAGAATACTTTACTAAAGGAAGGGTTTATGTGTATTGCGGAGTAGCTGTAAGTTAAGAGTTGGCTTGAGCAAACTATTAAATATGATGATTACTAGGTTTCTGACTACAAATCTTTCTCTGTTCTCTACTTGATACTGTCTTTTTGCGCTGTGTTACAGAGGATACATTCAAGTATAGTATGACATGGAAGAGATATGGATGGATGAATACTAGTAGAATGATAAGGATGTGTGAAAAATATCTTAAATGCCTCAAGAGGGGCCACTGAGTTGGTTGTATAAGGGACATTTTGACATTGTCCTTAGGTTTCTCTTCCCTGACGGTGGTAGAGAGAGAGAGCTATGAGAAGAAGAAAGGGTAGGATGGGTAGGATGTAAGAAATGGAAGGTTATGAGAAAGAAAATGTATTAAACATGTCCACTTAAAGACTGAATGTTCACCCTGAGGCTTAGTAAGACGGTGCTTCTTAAAAATGCATTTGATTGTCATGAATTTATTATCTTTTTTATCATTATGTTAAGTGTATGAAGCCAGGCACAAACAGCCAAATACTACCTGACCTCACTCATGTGTAGAATCTAAAAAAGTTGATCTTACAGAAGTAGAGCATAGAATGGTAGCTACCAGAGGCTGGGAATGGGAAGTGGTTGGGGAGATGTTGGTTGAAAAGTAGAAGTTTTCAATAAGATAGGAAAAATAAGCTCAAGAAATTAGTTAAATTAGTTATACAATATGGTCACCATAGTACAATATGGTCACCATAGTTAATAATATATTGTATTCCTGAGAAACATTAAAAGAGTTTATATAGTCTTCTTGCCACAAAAAATAATGGCGTGAGGTCATATATATATATATTCTCATATATATATATGAGAATTAGCCACATTTCATCTTTCTATGATGTACATATAAGCATCAAGTCATACTATAAATTCATATGGTTTTATCTGTCAATTAAAGAAATAAATTTTAAAACTTGTGAGTCAACCACAGGAAGTTAAAAGGTCGGGGGTGGTCATTTCAAACCCATGGGAACTGAGTCATGTGCATATTTTATGACTCCATAATGTTCTCTTTGAAGCCTCTGGGGGATTCCTCACTTACCATCAGTCTGATAATCCAATAAGGAACCTGTTCCTCCTTCGTTACAGACATTTTTCAAAGAATTTTGACAACTAAGTATGGCATTATACACAATATATTTTCATGAATATAAAGAGCCCAGGGTCAGTTTTGTGTGTTCTTTTTGAATCATATCAGTTGCTGGGCTTGCGGAACTAATTGAAGCTACGGAATCTTTTCATGTTTGTGGTCTTTAATCTTCCTAAGAGAATTAGGGAGCATGATGATCTCTCTTTTAGAGCCCGAATATCTTATTATTCTTAGAAAATACATTTTGGGTACATCCCAGAGATGGCTAGATTGTGGTGCAGGTTTGCTTTTTGTGTCTGTCTTGAGCAGTGGTAGAGCAAACTTCACAGGTCTCATTGTTGAGGAGGTGACTTTAAATTCTTATTTTAGGCCAAAGCATCTGCAAATTAAGACTGCAGAAAGTGGCAGTGAGAGGATTCTTGCAGTTCGACTCAGTTGGACAATTCTTCATTAAACTGACAATTTAATTGGGTGTAAAATGGCAATTTAAAATCAAGGGCTTTAAGTGGGACAACCTACTAGTTTCAAAGTTAGTATAAAATCACACACACACACACAGACACACACACACACACACACAGAAACAGCAAGACTCAAAGAAGGTAGATCTATGGTTCTCTAGTTTGTTAGTTTCTATTGGGAGTGTTCTGTGCTGAAATTGTCCCATCACCTGTACTTTTAAAGGTAACTTACACAAAAGAGTTTGAAGAGAATGAATTGAATTCACCCTTTTATGCACATGGACACATAGACATATGGAAATGTCTGTTTTTATGAAAGGTTATACACTCTGAATTTTATTATTTCAATGACTCAAAGACTCTACTGTTTTAATATGAGCAATTTGGATATGTGGAATTAAGAGGATAAGATTAAAAAGGAAAGTAATTTTTTTGGTTCTTTTGAGTAGAGATGAAATCAAGCCAGACGTGGTGGTATACACTTGGAATCCTAGTACATGGGAGGCTGAGATAGGAGGATCAAAATTTTGAGGACAGCATTAGCAATGCAGTGAGACCCTCAGAAACCTAGTGAGACCCTGTTTCAAAACAAAAAATAAAAGGGCTGGGAGTGTAGCTCAGAAGTAGAATGCTCCTGAGTTCAAGCCCCACTACCACACACACACACAAAAAAGGAAATAAAAATAAATCTATTAACTATCCCTTGAAGGGAGAGATTGTGTCTGACTATTCCATGTCACCTCAGCACCTAAATATGAGGTTGCTACAGAACAGGCTCTCAGATTCTTGTTGAAATCATAAATGTCAATTACTTTTAGAATTTGGGATGGCCTAAATCTGAGGCTGATTGCAACCTAATAATCAGGAATAGAAATACATAAACTTTGTACATCAGGTTTTGCATATCCACTTAATATACAGTCATTCCCCATTTCTCAAAATGATACAGCTGCTCTTTATATGATAAGTAAAAACGTTTTACCTGCTTCATGGGTCATGACATGGGTTATGTGTTGGCCTTTCCTTTTCAGAGTTACTGGATAGATGTCTTTATTTTCCTTTTCCTCTTTCATTTCTTTGCTCTTTCATCCTTCTTTTGACAACCATTTTAGATAATTACTATTAATATATTATGTCCCCAATTTTTTGATTCTGTGAATTAATTTCAATAAAATTGAAACAAATACACTAAAATATAGTTATTATATTTATTATTATATTTATTTATATTAGTTAATATAATGATTTATATTGTATCCTAGTATGTTACCATGATATAATACAATATAATTATATTTTATTATATAGTAATTTATCATACATATACATATGTTATATACTACATTAAATTTTTATTTTTTATTGGCGCATTGTAATCATACATCTTTGTTAGGTAGAAGCTGGTAGAGGCATACATACACACATTTCTCATTTAACCCTTCCCCAATTCTCGCCCCATTCCCTCCTCCCTCCCTCCTTCTCATGTTCAGTTTAGTGATTGACTTTGATATGTTTGTGAAAGTACATCATGTGCATTAGGGTGTTTCCCTCCCCCCCTCCCCTTCAGTTAAGTCATCTTCTTGCTAATCTAAGGTTTGTCCTTCTTCATCTCGAGTTACTCTTATGACTCACTTTCTCTCTAGCTTCCACATATTAGGGAGAGAATGCTCCTGGGTTCAAGCCCCACTACCACAAAAAAAAAGGAAATAAAAATAAATCTATTAACTATCCCTTGAAGGGATAGATTGTGTCTGACTATTCCATGTCACTTCAGCATCTAAATATAAGGTTGCTACAGAGCAGGCTTTTTGTGACTGACTAATCTCACTTAACATAATGTTTTTCAGTTCCATCCATTTTTCTGCAAATGACATAATTTTGTTCTTCTTTATGGCTGAGTAAAATTCCATGGTGTACATATCCCATAGTTTTGTAATCCATTCATTTGTTGATGGACATCTTGGCTGGTTCCATAGTTTGGCAATTGTGAATTGTGCAGCTAAAAACATAGATACACAAGCATTGGTCTGATAGTTTTGTTTCCATTCTTTGGGGTAGATACCTAGAAGTAGTTTCACTGGATCGTATGGTAAGTTCGTTTCTATTCATCTGAGGATCCTCCATACTGTTTTCTAAAGTGGTTGCACTAATTTGTAATCCCACCAACAGTGTATTAGGGTTCCTATTTCTCCACAACATAGCCAGAATTTGTTGTTGTTTGTGCTTTGATGATTGTCATTCTAATTAGTGTTAGGTGAAATTTCAGGGTAGATTTGATTTGCATCTCTTTGATTGCCAATGATGTTGAACATTTCCTCATACATTTACTGGCCATTTGTATTTCTTCTTCTGTGAAATGTCTATTTAGATCATTTGCTCATTTTTTGATTGGGTTATTTGTTTTCTTATCTGTGAGCTTCTTGAGTTCTCTGTATATTTTGGATATTAGTCCTTTGGAGGAGTGGCTGACAAAAAATTTCTCCCATTCTGTGGGCTTTCTGTTGAGGTCCCTGATAGTTTCCTTTGCTTCACAGAAGCTCTTCAGTTTAATGCAATCCCATGTATTGATCTTCCTTTGAGTTGCTTGTGCCTTTGGGGTCTTGTTGAGAAAGTTTTAACTGTGCCTATGTGTTTGAAGTATTGGACCTATGCCCTCTTCAAGTACCTGCGAGGTCTCTGGCCTGACTTTCAGGTCTTTGATCCATCTTGAATTGATTCTTGTACATGGTGAGAAAATGGGTTTATTTCCATTTTTCCGCATATGGTTAACCAGTTTTTTTTTTGTTTGTTTTTTTGTGGTACTGGGGATTGAACTCAAGGGCATTCTACCTCCAAGCTATACTCCCAGCCCTATTTTTTATTCTTTATTTTGAAACCGAGTCTCACTAAGTTGCAGAGTGCCTCACTAGGTAGCTGAGGCTGGCCAAGAACCTGGATCCTCTGGTCTCAGCCTCCCGAATGCTGGGATTTCAAGCATGTGCCACCATGCCCGGCGGTTAACCAGTTTTGCCAACACCATTTGTTCAAAAGGCTATCTTTTTTTTCCCAGTGTATGTTTTTCACTCCTTTGTAAAAAATTAATTGACTGTAAGTATGTGGGTTTCTTTCAGAGTCTTCTATTCTGCTCCCTTTGTCTATGTGTCTGTTTTATTTTTGACAATACCATACTGATTTTATTACTGCAGCTTTGTGGTATAGTTTCAAGTCAGGTATTGTAATGTTTCCTGCATGGTTCTTGTTGCTAAGAATTGCTTTGACTTTTCTGAGCTTTTTGTTGTTCCCAATAAATTTAAGGATTGACTGATTTTTCTATGTTGGTGGTGAGTGACCTTGGTATTTACTAGGTATCGCATTGAATCTATAGATCGCTTTTCGGACAGTGGCCATTTGGATGATATTTATTCTGCTTATCAAGAGCATGGAAAATCTTTCTGTCTTCTTGATTTCTTTTTTCAACTTTGTATAGTTTTCCTTATAAAGGTCTTTTACCTCCTTGGTTAGGTTTATCCCTAAGTACTTTATTATTTAATTTAATTTTCCATAGATGTTTCATATCTGGGACAATTGGACAAAACAGGTTAATAGTCATCAATTTATTGTGCATTCCATGACCCACCTAAGACTTATGAGCTCTTAATGTGATTATTTATACCAGATGGAACGTGTGTGTGTGTGTGTGTGTGTGTGTGTGTGTGTGTGTGTTTAAAAGAGGGACCAAGTGAAAATAAAAGTATTTGTAAACAAATATTTTGGACTGAAGTTACAGAGAGTAGAGTGTGGTTGTGCTCATATGAATATTTGAATAAGTGCCATTTTCTATACACTGGCTATCTGCACCTCAACAATTGCCAACTAAACTGCCAGGTAAGGCAGTGGTGGTGCTCTGTGCCACCTGCAGCTCTGGATAAACTCCATGTAAGCTGGTGAAGCTCATCTCAGGAACACAGCAGATGTAATCACTCCAGCAAGATTATTAGCACCTCTAAATTGTCAGCATTTTTAGCCAGACAAATTCAAAGGTCAAACACTTAAGAACAACACTGCATAGGTCCTTGTAATAACATCAGCAGTCTCTTTTACTTCAAATCCAGTTTTTTTTTTTTTTTTGTATGTGTGATGTGCTATGAAAATAGGGTAGCTATTTGAGTAGCTTTCAACTTTAGGAATCTGTTTATATGATAGGAAAAAAAAACACAGTCCATTTTGGTAAGAAATGATAAATTTCTGTTCATATTTGTCAATATTAATAATTGTGTTAACTAAAGGCCATGGCTTATTACCTCATCTATGAATATCATTCTTTATTCACCATATCATCTAAAGTGAGGGACTGTGTTCAATTTTGAGATGTTTCATTCTTTGACACATAGACTTAAATATTCCAAGAAAAGATGGTATCTATCATACTTGAAAGACAAGGTGTTAAATATTAAGTGTGAAATGATGACATGAATACTATATAGTTGATAAAAGTTTAAAAGTAGAATTTTCACCTACCTCATCTGTCCTGTTACAGTTTAAAGAGTCTGTCATCTCCCATAGCTTGGAGAGGGCACTGGTGCCTTTTTGACAAGTTCACTGCCCCTTGCAGTGTGACTGAGTTGTACTTATGATCCAGTACCTAAGATAACCTTCATTTCTCCTAGAATGAATAAGTCAGGATTTCATAATTGATGGGAAGATTATAATATATGTCAATACTACATCAGAAATTCACTTGTAAACCTTGACATTTGCTTGATTAACTATTCTTTATAAAACATAACATACACTGGAAAAAAGATAGCCTCTTTAACAAATGGTGTTGGTAAAACTGGTTAACCATATGTAGGAAAATGGAAATAAACCTCACTTTCTAACCCTGCACAAGAGTCAACTCAAGGTGAATCAAAGTCTGGAAGTCAGGCCAGAGACATTGCAGCTACTTGAAGAGGGCATAGGTCCAATACTTCAACACATAGGTACAGGTAAAACCTTTCTCAACAAGACCACAAAAGCACAAGCAACTCAAAGGAAGATCAATACATGGGATTGCATTAAACTGAAGAGCTTCTGTGAAGCAAAGGAAACTATCAAGAACCTCAACAGAGAGCCCACAGAGTAGGAGAAAAATTTTGCCAGCTACTCTTCTGATAGAGGACTAATAACTAGGATATACAGAGAACTCATAAACTCACAGCTAAGAAAACAAATAACCCAATCAAAAAATGGGCAAAAGGACCTAAATAGACATTTCACAAAAGAAGGAATACAAATGGCCAATAAATGTATGAGGAAATGCTCAACATCATTAGCAATCAGAGAGATGTAAATCAAAACTACCTTGAGATTTCACCTAACTCCAATCAGAATGGCAATCATCAAGAACACAAACAACAAATGTGGAGAAGTGGGAACCCTAATACATTGTTGTTGGTATTGCAAATTAGTGCAACCACTTTAGAAAACAATATGGAGGATCCTCAGATGAATGGGAATGAACCTACCATATTGATCCAGCAATACCACTTCTGGGTATCTACCCAAAAGAATGGAAACCAAACTATCAGACCGATGCATGTGTATCTTATGATCATAGCTGCACAATTTTCAGTTGCCAAACTATGGAAGCAGCCAAGATGTCCATCAACAGATGAATGGATTACAAAACTATGTATGTATGAGGAACATACGTACACCATACGTACACCATGGAATTTTACTCAGCCATAAAGAAGAACAAAATCATGTTATTTGCAGGGAAATGGATGCAACTGGAAAACATTATGTTAATTGAGATTAGTCAGTCACAAAAAGTAAAAATTCGTATGCTCTCCCTAATATGTTGAAGCTAGAGTGAAAATGGGGCATAAGAGGGATTCCAGATGAAGAAGGAGAAACCTTAGGTGAGCAAAGAATTTGACTTTAAGGAAGGTGATGGGGGGAGGGAGGACACCCTAATGAGAATGATAATTGAGATTAGTCAGTCACAAAAAGTAAAAATTCGTATGCTCTCCCTAATATGTTGAAGCTAGAGTGAAAATGGGGCATAAGAGGGATTCCAGATGAAGAAGGAGAAACCTTAGGTGAGCAAAGAATTTGACTTTAAGGAAGGTGATGGGGGGAGGGAGGACACCCTAATGAGAATGATATACTTTAAGGAACACATCAAAGTCAATCACTAAACTGAACTTGAGAAGGAGGGAGAAGGAGGGAGTGGGGTGGGAATTGGGGAAGGGTTAAATGAGAAATGTAAGCCATGTACGGTGGTGTATGCTTGTAATTCCAGCATTTGGGAGGATCCGGGTTCTTGGCCAGAGGATCCGGGTTCTTGGCCAGCCTCAGCTACCTAGTGAGGCACTCTGCAACTTAGTGAGACCTAGTTTCAAAATAAAGAATAAAAAATAGGGCTGGGGGGTATAGCTCGAAGGTAGAAAGCCAATCTCTAGTACCGCAAAAAAAAAAAAAAAAAGAGAGAGAGAAATGTGTGCAAGTATGCCTTTACCAGCTTATAGCTAACAAAGATGTATGATTACAATGCACCAATTAAAAATAAATAAGTTGAAAAAAGGAAAAATAACAAATAATGTCATTCATTTTTAAATAAAGTTTGGGGAAAATGAGTATCAGATCAGTCAAGATTATTTTCTCCATGAAGAAAGATATGATTGAAACTTTGATATAGTACAACTAATGCATGTTGATACTCCATTGAAGATGAAATATGTATTGATTACATATTGAAAACTGTGGACATGTTTCTTAGAGATAAAGGAGTGAAAATTGTTATTTCCTGGTAGAGACAAATCTATTACTGAGACAAACATTTTTTCTCTCAAATCTCTTTCTAATGCCAAATCACTTTTTCCTAATTTTAAGTTAAAATAAAGCTATTAAAAAAAAAAAAAAAAAACTAGCAAATGCCAGTCAGTGTATGTGCATGCCATGCTGGATTTGTTTATAGGAAATTTATAATTGTCTTGGTCTTATTAGACATTTTTACCTGAGGCTAATCTTGTAAGCAATGTGGACTAATGATTATCAAAACACATAACTTATAAAACTGAGGAACGACTTTCCTCAGAACACTATAAAGGGCATTGTCTACATCTAAGGGGATAAATGAAATTAAAATTGGCCTAATTTAGCCAGCCTTTGCTTCATATTTAAGCAGAGGTGATAGCTGACTTTTTCCCAAAGTGAACGCACTAGACTTTGTGTGAGGACTTGGTGTACTTACTAAGCCCTTCTTGAAAAATTTGGGCCATCAGGTTTAATTGCGTGCTCATCAAGGAAACAGACTCTGAGGTCTATTCTCTGAGACTTGGGCTCCCACAGCTCCCATTAATGCTAATGGGAGTTACACATGTGTATTGAGGAGAGAATAATACAGCCTTTGAAGTTGGAGTTGCTAATTGAGTGCTTTCTTCAGCTATGCTCAGCTTCAGTGGCTAAGCTGAGTTAAAGAGTGGTCTAAAATGTCATTCTTGGTAAAGCCCCAGAACATTATCAAAGCGGCTGGCAGTGAAAGAGGCAGCTATTAAAAAAAGGGGTGGGGGGGAGTCTTTTTTCTCCCAAATGTAGGATTATCAGGCTAAACAAAAGAAGGAGTAGAGAAGTCTCAGGAATGGACACTATTTTTCTCTAAACTTGCTTGAGTTCCTTTATTTCAGAAGGTGGGAAAATGGAAGGCCTTTTCCCTTGAGGGAGTTGCTTGCCCTGTGTGGGTTACTGTGAAATATGAGAACTACTCAGGACTAAATACTTTGTAACTTTTCTTAGACTTTGGCCGACAGGGAGTCACAAGAAATACTTGTCAGCCTATAAGTGGTTGACACATGTAGTGACATCCGAAATGCTCATGTCCTCAACTTTCCAGATCCTGTGTATTTTTTTTTCCTATTGCAGTAGTCTTTGCAATGAATTAAGAAAACTAGAATTCTATACTGTAGGGATATACACAAAATGGAAATAAGATTGACTCTCTCCTCAAAATATGTAAGCGGCTATTATAGTCAACGTTCGTTCTTCACGGATTCAAAATGTTGAATTCATCCATTTATTAAAATTTATCTGTAACCTCAAATCAACACTCGTGACAATTTCACAATAATTTTGTGCAGTAGCAAAAAAAAAAAAAAAAAAAAAAAATGAGTTGCCCAATGCATACTGCCCCAGCTGGGATCAAATGTGGCAGTCAGTTCATACATGTGCTGGCAGTGAGACCAAAGAGTTTAGAGGTTTGATCCTCATGGGCAAGTAGAAGTTTGTTCCAAGTAAGAAAATTCCCTACCTATATTCAGTCTGATGAGAATGAGACTCCACACAGATTAATGGCAGAAGCTGTAAGGAAGGCCAGTACAAATATGTAGGTAGCAAGCTCAGTGTAATGTCATTCCTACTTCTGAAAGCAACTTAAATCACATTTATGATACTGGATTGATCATGCCATAGTCATATCTGAAAGACAGGATATTAAAGACAATACAGAGTCAAATAATAGTAGAACAGAATAAGAGAAACTCCTAACTCCCTTCCAAATTTGCCAAGCCATGAAGGGTTTCAATTTTACAGTGTTTTGGGGGAAAATAATAGTGTAGAAATAACTATGTTTGTGAATAGGAACTGTTTCTAACAAGACAGACTATTTATTCATTTAAGAAAGTTCTTGCAGAAAAGACAGTTGGACTGAGAATGTGGAAATGTAATTCTTCTTGTCCCTCAGGGCATAAGAAAAATAACTAAACCAGTTATGAAGCTGGTGGCTGCCTCTGTGGACTGTCATGGAGAAGAGGGATTAGAGTCATTTTGTGCTCATTCAGACAGCTGAATGAGAATCCCAGAGTGGTGGATTTTTTGGATTAGTCCCAGGAAGAACTCTGGAATGGTCTCAGCATCCTGAAAATTACTGGGGCAGTTTTGGGAGGTTGTGGTGAGAGATCGTTTTCTGGGGTACTGGCAAGGCAGGGGATTCAAACTGTATGTAGAAAACATGGCATGATGATGTCAAAGATTCTGTGATGTTATGATATTTTAATCTGCCCTTTATTCTGAGTAGGATTCATTTTTAGTTAAAGAAAAATCAATAGAGGAATATAGTCTTTTACCTCTTTCTAGGAATGGTTGAAGTGCTATATTCCCCAGGAGGAATGAATATTAATATGGTGTAATAGTTACACTGCCTACATTAGTGTCAAGGAAATTTCCTGCTATCCTTTCTTTTTTCCAGAAAAGGAGGAGGCCTCTAAGATTAAAGAAATGCAATTTTATCTTCTTATCTTTTAAAACATTTGCACTGTAACTTTGTCATTGCACATAATTTTTACATTTGTTATTTAGTCTATTCAAGAGTCATATTTTTGAACATGTATTATGTGTTGGGACTAATAAAAAATGAATCCTTCAAGATAACGGTAAAATATTGTCTTTTATTAATTTAATAAATTTTAGGGTTGCGTTCTTAACTGTTAAGAGGTTGAGTATAAACATGAAAATACTATCTCTCGATATGATATTAGTATTTCTTTCATTGTATAAATTTGATATCTACTAGTTTTGAAAGCACTGTAGTTGTTTATAGCAATGCCATAGCTAACCATAGAACATGCCTTGATTTTTAATCACTTACTGTAATTTTAAGTAATCACACTTGAAACTATCATTATAATTAAAATATACTTTTTCTATGCTTGTATGCATTCTTGAAAATTTAAGTGAACATTTTTTTCATTTACTCAAGATTCATTTTATGTGTTTTGCCTTCTGTAACTTTTTAACCAGAACATTCTTTCTGGTGTTTGGGTATTTTTAAGTTAATTTTGGGGAAGAGTTATTTTTGTAGACATTGTGTAAACATTAGTCTGTAGCCTCAGACACCTCCAGTGAGAGAGTGAAAACACACGTACAACTAAACTTGACTTCTATAATGAATCCTGATGCAACAGAGACATTGTGGATAAAGAAAACATTAGAGACTCAATACTATTTTTTAAGCACTATTGCCCAATGTAGAGAGGGTTTATAGCTACCACTATTGCAAAAATGACACTACATAGTAGACATTGAGTTTACACAGCTATTTAGGATTAAACTAGGAGGTAATAAGTTTGCACATGGTAAATCTTTACTAATTTGTAAATAACTTGATACAGAGTTTAAATGTTTTGGTTTGGGCACATATAGGTTTATAGTATGCAGCAATTGATTAATGTGATAGCAAATTCAGGTAAATACTCACTTGATTTGGGATTGAGGCTTCCTGTAACTTGTCTGTTTGGCTGGAACGTAGGGAGCTGTTTGTCCCATCCAGTAGTACCTGAGATACTAACCCAGTGAAGATGAGACTTTCAGAAAAGAATGGCAGATGGATCTCAGCATAAATGCACAAGAATTTGGTTTCTTAACAGAAACACATGTTTTGTATGGGCTAATTCGAGGACCAGGCGTGGTCCTTGAGACAGGCATGCACTTGCTACAAAGATGGCTGCGTATCTTAGTAATTTCTACATTATCCCAGATCAGTATCAGTTGCAAGAACTATAGCCTGAGCACTTGATCAGGACACTTTTGCCAAATAAGCATGATGGCCCTGCTGATGCCTTGGACTTCTATGTTTCCTGCTAGCCCAGGCTTCACTGGGTTTGCTTTTGTCTGCAGTATTCTGCCCCAAGCTGATGAGAGGATTTTATTGCGAGCAGAGAAGGAACATATCCTCTTCCTGTCACACAAAGGTGAATCTCCTGGCCCGCTGGGACTGTGGGGCTGTGTTTTGTTGTCATGTTGAGACAGTGTACAGAGCACCTCCCTTCTTAGGTGTCTTCTTGTGATCTGCATTGTGTACCAAAGCGCACCTGTTTCAGTGCCATTTTGCTGTACCTGTGTGTACTGCAGAAAGGTGAAAAGCACCACTTGTACTTGGTCGCCCCACCCCCTCACTGTGCAAGAAGCTGCCATTCTCTTCCCACTTCTGTTTGACCCTGTCACACACTGCTGTCTTTCAGTCAGCAGTGCCCCCACCCTACTTGTTGTCCACGTTTGAAGCTTCTGGATTTCCATCAACTCACTCCTCTGCCTCACTGTTTCTGACCAATGCATTCCCACATCACAACTGACACGTGATCCTTGTGTTTTTCCTTCTCATTCTGTTTTTCTACTAACACCTTCATTGAGCAGTTTTCTTTCTCCATTGGTTAGCCTCTCAAACCATCCATCCATCTATCCATTATTATTCTTGCCCCTCCACCTCAGGTACTGTTGCTAGACGTGGCCTCTGCTTGTAGACTGAAATCCTGTGTGTGTATGTGTTGTACAGGTAACGAAACCTAGGGGTATGTCACCTCTGAACTATACCTCCAGCCCTATTTTATTTTTTATATTAAAACAGATTCCTCACTAAGTTGCTGAGGGCCTCACTAAGTTGCAGAGGCTGGCCTCAAACCTGTAATCCTCTTGTCTCGGCCTCCAAAGAGGAGGGGATTCAGGAATGTGCCACCACATCCAGCTGAAATTCTTACTCTTAATCTTGCTTTTGAACACATAGATGCTTTTCAGTGTTCTTTGAAATGATGTGGTAAGACATACAAAATTAAAACAATAGTTTGTGAAATATCAGTATACATACTTGATGAACTACATAAAGGAAGCATATATTTTAGAATATTTAGATACAAAACAGGAGTATTAATACTACTAAAGCACTATCTTTTTGAAAGGTGTAATATAATGCTTTTTCTTCTATATGTCTTGCTTTCTTTTCACCTATCCTCTATGTTCTGGTCACCCATATAACATTCGTCTTTTAGTACTTATAAAGATGGCATGCACTTATCTACAAGTCCTATCAAAATTTGTAATCATTAAAGTGTATATATATGTATATACTTTATACATATATATGCATATATATACATATACACACTCATTTACTTGGACAGTTAGAATGATTTAACTTTGAGTTTTTTTGTTTGTAATTGAATAATCAGATTTTTCAGGTGTCACTCTATGTGTGTTGCTATCATAAAGAAAATGGTTTTTACTTGTGAAACATTAAATAATTAGATCTATTTAATTATAACAAATATAATATTTCATGTATATCATTAGTTCCATCAAACACTTGAGTGTTCCAGTATCGAGAAACAAAATAAATCATGAGTTTAGATCAACGGACTCATAATATTTGAAATTTGAAAATATAAAACCATCATGGTTGTCGATGTGGAAAATTTTAATATAATTACCTAGGCTTAGAAAAATTTTACTTTCAAAATATTCACAGTTGGCTAATAGAGCTATTTTTCTGGAGCTTGTTTTTATTTTTTTGCCTCCTCATCTGAGCCAAATCATTTCCTGGTTTATAGTTTAATGAAATGGTTATATGGAAAATTTTTAAAAACTCAGGAAATTAAAGCTCTTCTAAAAACTAAATAGAAAAATACAGTAGAATTAGACTGAATGAAATAATGTCCCTGTGGCTTAAAGCAGTGAATGAAGCCACAGTGGTGTGCCAAGCAGTGCCTTGGCAAATAGCTATTAAACTGAATGTTTATGATAAATACTTTAAATGTCATTCTGTGACATTTGCCATATTCACTTCTTGACTTTGATGGCTTAGTGACACACAGTGCCATTTTGCTGTGCATGTAGAATGGTTTAAGTTTTCATTTTGCCTTACAAAGGAGGAAAGGGGAAAGAACCACCCATCTTTGTTTTTAGCCTGCTTTAAAATATCTGTCGAATGCCATGTGGTGGCCTGGACTGAGTGTAAGGAGATGTAGCATCTCATCCTAGAATCCAAACCCCTGCGATCTTCCTGTCTCAGCTTCCCATGCAGTGGGATTACAAGCTTGTGCCCCACGCCAGGTTTATTGTGGCTGGTTTTGCTGAAGTGACCTCTGAACCTTCAGTCCAGTGCTGCCATATTAAAATGTGCAGGTCCTAGGACTTAACCACACAAATGTCAAGGTGTAAAATTAATATTTTCCAGGAATATCAACCTTATCAGAGATTTAGAGAAGACAGTAATTATTTGAATATTCAAACTTAGATTTATTTCTAGATGTGTATATAAAATTCTCCTTTACTGTTGAGTTGAGACAACATGTCTGAGAAGTTTTGATAATGTGGATTACCTTGATTTTTGCCCACAAATGTCCTTGCTCCTTTGACTTTAGAGGCAACACATGAAAAACAGTGAGAAACCTATTTTTCATCTGGTTTCTTCATGGTGCACTATGTTGGAACCACTAGTATGTAAAAGGCCTCAGCCACATTGAATTTTGCTGATTCTCTTTCTGGACCATTTATTTCTCCCCAGTTGCAGACATAAAGAACATATGGTCTGAGTCATTAAGAACCTTAAAGAAATACACCCATAAAAGCCTCCAGAATTAAGGAAATAAAGGGGGCATTTCTCTTCTCATTCTTTCATTCTGTAAGCACATTTTCAAAATTCCATTTTCATCACCCATTTACCAAAACCAGTCTAATGGAGATTGCTAGTCTTTTACTGAACCCAATGCAAATTTTTCAATATTGTGACTAGTTTGATAAATGTGGACAGCGAATTCAGATTCTGAAATGCCAAGCAGCAGGGAAAGGGTCAAGCCAGGAGAAGATTTGGGAGACACTGTGGGAGTCTGAGTGGTTCTAAGTGACTCTGAAAATATGCCACTTGCTTTAGATCTGTATGCTTCTCGTTGTCCAGGGAGCCCTAAAATGTACCATGAATATATTTTGCAAAGTGGTATTCTAGGGTGTGGAAACACATCATATTCCTCTTAGCTAGTTTCCTGATTAGGGGCTAATTTATGCTCTTCCTCTTCTCTAAGCTAAATACTTTGCCAATATGTCACATTACACATTTTAAATTCCTTATTTGTGTGGTTAAACTGGATTATCTAAACCACCAATTTTTACTTTTGGACTTGAATTACTTAGTTTAACTCTTTGTATTGTCCCGGTTAACAGATTGGCAGTAAGATCTTCACTTTAGTTATTGGGTAGACACATCCTAGACTATTCCTCTGAAAAAGACCCAGTACATATATCACTGCTTGCCTATTTCTGAGAGCTAATGTCCCCCTCTGTGTGCTACTGTGGCACTTTGCTCTTTCCTGAATGATAATTTGGAACAATATACTTCCTTTTACATGTGCCTGCCCCATTCTCTGGGGGCAAACTTGGGCTTAATGTCTGTCTTATTTGTATTTAAGTTATTTTCCTTATAGCACAGGACATAGTAGAGTGTCAATGAATTTTATTAATGAATGGATATTCTGAATGCTGAATGTGAAAGAGCAAGAAGCTCAGCAAAGGACTTAATTTTGAATGCACATAGTTGTAGAAATAAATGTAATTTTCAGGACAATATGTAGACTTCGATGTGTGGTAGATAGAAAGTACCTCTGGTATCTGATGTTTTAAATTCAAAGCACATGTTATTATTATAACCCTTTTAATCTCTTGGGATTTTCTATTAAGGGATTTCAACATGATCTCTGTCCAAACTTTGAAATACTTGTTTTTGGAAATAACATATAGTAATAATTTGTTTTTTCCAAAATTCTGGAATATTTCTAGTTAATAAGTTATTTATTGGTAGATTGATTATATCAATGGATAGAAGAATTAGGACATGTGCTTTATGTCAATTTTCCTTATAAGTGATAGCTCTCCTTGGATTTATATTCTAAGTGAATTAATCATCTAATTGCTTCCTGAACTTTGGTGACTGTAATTGAGAACATCTTCTCAAATAAATGAAGTATTTAATTTAGGAAATGGGGTTTGGGGTGCAGAGGTTCTTCTTTTTTACTCAAGTAAGTGAGGAAGCAAATACATTAAGCTCCAGTGCTACAAATGAACTAGTTTTGGAACTAATGATTAGAGAAAGCTGTCTCCAAGACCCACCCTTTTACCCACATGGAAAGTTTAAACTGTGGTCTGAATACAGTATCACAGTTAAGTAAAGGTAGTTTTTAAAAATTGTATTCTTTTCTATTGCAATTACAATAAAAGCAACTTTTAAATCCAGTTTAATCTAATAATTGTCTATGTAGTTCCCCTGTTGATGTTTGTAAGGAGTAATGAATGATTTTACTAAGACTGAATTAAGCAACTTATAAATGGTGAAACCTCTGAAGTTAATGTAATTTCATTAAAATCATTATTGGTTTCTGGTAAGGATTATAATACACTTTTCATGAATACAAATAAGCTTTCAGGTAGTAGAATAGTATTTATGATTAAAAACATTTCTTTGAAAACTCATTATCGATTATGGCAGGTTCTGTTGCTCGAGTTTTTTACGGTGTTGTTGGAATTGCTTCACCTTCAATGGCAGCAGTCTAAGGAAGACTGAGTAATTCCCTGGTGGGTTTCCCTGAGGAGGAATGTGTTGAGGGAGTATATGCAAATGTATACAATGTATAGACACAGAGGTGGAATTAAAGCTGGGACACAGGCATAGAAAGGTATGCACACATTCACTTTGATACATATAAACACATGCCCATGCGCCCATATTTATTCACTGATTTATGTAATTACTCTTTTTAGCTTAAACATCAGGCTCGGGAAAAATGTTAATGCAAGTGAGCTCATTGAGATTGACAGTTTCCTATTTAAAGTTGTCTGTGGTGTCTGAACACATGAGAACATTCCGAGGAGAGGTTGAAGGGAGGTCGTTCTGAGTTAATGCCAGATAAATCTTACTGATTCATATGATTTTTTTTAAAGAAAAAATTTAAGCCTGATATGATAGCACATGCCTGTAATCCCAGCTCGTGAGAGGCTGAGACAGGCAGATTATATGTTGAAGGACAGCCTCAGTAACTTAGTGAGGCCCTCCACAACTTAGTAGGATCCTATTTCAAAATTAAAAAAAAATAGCGTTGAGAGTATAGCTAGGAGGTAGAATGTCTCTGGGTTCAATCCCCAATATCACAAAAAATAAAATTTAATTTTATATTATCTTCTTGCACTTTTTCAAGGAATTTATTATTTTAGAGGTGAAAGCTACCTATTAAATTTATTTAAATTAACCATTTTGGGCCTATTAAAATGATCTCATCAAACTTTTGTGTTTAAGAATCACCTCTCTGCCTCTTGCCCTCCTCCCTCTGCTGTTCTAACCCTATACCCAGTTGGTGAGGAGAGGCAGCACCACAGACCTGTGCAGGCAGGATGGTATGAGGTCCCAAGAGTCCTGCTCGAGGCAGAAGGTGCATGCCAGTGACATCTAGGGGCTTTTGCAAATGGTGGTGATTCAGAACAACTGAATTGAGAAAACATGTTACTGCCTTCATATTCAGAATGATTAACTTGGTGAAAGGAAAGAATGCCGTAGACTTTTACAGAAGGTGTTTGGTTTTGTGACTTTGATGGGCTTAGTGGATATTGTATGTCCATAGATTTGTAGAAGTAGTTCCCATCCGATTCCCTTTCCACCTGCCCTGTATCTTCTGTTTGGTGGCTCAGTATTAAGTGCCAGTGTCTGGGTGTACAGTTGGAGTCTGATACCTCCCCCCTTCCCTGTCTTGAATGTGCTGCGTTTTTTTCACTGCTGTCCATGCTTACAACACTTTTCCCTCCTGTACTGAGACCCAGTTAAAAGCTGATTGTGTGCTTTTTGTCTCCAGATTTTGAGACCTAGTACAATGTCTAACATAGGTGCATGGTACACTTTTCTTATTAATTGACCAAATTAATAAATAAATGATTATCTAAGGTCTATTTTTCAAACCTGATAATATGCATATTTGATCACTTAAATTCTGTGCTAATAAATTAGGAATTTACTCTAACAACATTATCAATCAAAAGGGATAAAATAAGTACGATCAATAGGGTAAAAGTAATTCAATTCATAATGTTTCCCATAAGTGAATAAATAGAGCAACACGTGCTGAAATTTGCATGGAGTTAGGGTGAACCTGTTAATTTGGAGGAATAATTGAATATGAATATCCAGAGAAACAAAGTAATACTACTTTCTTTTTTTTTTTTGCACATCTTAAGTTACTTTTTAATTTAGCAATATTAAAATACATTATGCATATTGTGGTTTGTTCTTAAATGACCACACTTTATTAAGAGCAGAGTGTTCTATTCAAACACTAATTACAAACTCACTGATGAAATTAAATTTAAATGTTATAGTCTTTGTTATAGAGTTCCAGAGCCAAGGAAATATAAGCAATTTGATATGTTTTGTGTTGTATGAATTTTGTGTTTTGTGAACTTATGAGTTTGAAATTGAGAAAAATAATTAAAATAAATTATTCATTTTCCAGTCTTAATTTTTGCATTAGTTTTTCAAGTACAAGTATTTCATAGGTAAATTAGTTTAAATAGTCTTTTGTTTTTTATCCTCCTTACGACCCTTGTTCATTATTTTTTAATTAATATCCAACCATCGTTTCTCTCTCTCTCTCTCTCTCTCTCTCTCTCTCTCTCTCTCTCTCTCTCTCTCTCTCTCCATCAAAGGAACAGAACTCTACACCCAACTGTATTTTGTTATCTTTGTCTCTAGGTCTTGAAATGTCTAGACCTGAGATTAATGGTTCTAACTCAGTTCATAGATTGATAACCCGAGTGTTTTAACTTCTCAGAAGGTAACATTACTCTGAGAAGGTCAGACAGTTTAGTTTCCTTTACAGTGAGACTTCCAATGAGAGGTCCTCTCCCTTTCACTGTGGAGAGTACTTTTTGGTACTCTAAAGAATGAACTAGGTTGTGTATTTGATTGGTTTTAGAAGAATAGCTTGGATTAAAATGTATGATCTGATGGGTTGTTTTTATAGTTTTTCTGAATAGTCGAATAAAACATACTACTCTTTCATTCTGGCCAATCATATGTACTATTATTCTGTTTTTTTTTTTTTAAGCATTTCTACACTTTTCCGATACGAGCTATTTTTTCCTGATTGTCTGGCAGAAAATTTAGAAAATGTAGATAAGTCTAAAAAATAAAATTAATCATGATGCTGTAACTCTGAGATAAAAACTGCAATTATGTTGGTAGGTGTTCTTCCAGGCTTTTCTCTGTATATTTGTATATTTTATCCCTTCTTTATTAAGAGGATACAAAGATTCATCTCCTCATTAATCCCCAAATGAGAGATTCTGAAATACATGAAAAATTTTTAATGCATTTGCAGTTTTGTTCATAATGGTGACTTGTTTGTGCCTTTAAATAAGTTGGCTTAAGAAAAATAGGTATATTGTTCTCTTAAGTAATAAAAAAAATATCTGGGATAATGGATTATACTTGTCACAGGAGTTTAATGAAGAGTGAAAAGAATGATCTGAGTGTTGTTACCAACTCAGACAGATTCCGTAGATATGCCAAGCCACATAAGTCTTTGGGAATATTGGGTATAGCTCAGGTTCGTGGTGTACAGGGCCATATTGGACAAAGAAACAGAGTTGCTCAGGAACATCAGTGAGCATGAAATTGATATTGATTTAATGCCCAACAAAATGTGTTCAGGAATCTGAAATGCACTTCTAAATGTAAACTTAAATGCCTTCCAGTTGTATAAGAAATCTAATCTTCCTCTTATTTGCTCTTTGTTCTGATCTCTTCCCCTAACTTTTATCTTTAATTTTATTTTTTGTTTATATTATTTCTATAAATGGGAAATAATGCTAAATTATTTTTTTGAAACAAGGAGATGTATTAATAAATAAGCAAACAAAACTTACAGTAGTACCGAGTTGAGATATTCTGTCTTCACTTGAACTGAAATGTAATTGATGAGAGAACAAAATTTATTTCTCAAAAAGAGTGATAGGCAAAAGACTGTATATTTGAATCTTATTTCTTTCTCAATCTTTTGTCTTCATCCTTTCTAACAGTTGAAGCTAAACTAGGATCCCTGTTAACCATGTGAAGTATTAACTCAAACAGTATTATTCTATGGTGAAATCTAGGAAAACAAAGATTCTCTCCACAACCCTTCACTTTGGAAATAAATGAAAAGAAAGAATTGATAACGACAGTCATTTGTAATGTATGATTATAATTAAAAATACACTTGCATTTCCCTATTACAATTGATTTCTTCATGCAAATCTACCATATTTTAGTATAATTAATAGAAGCCATAAATCTTTGCAGACTATTTCTATTAACAGCATTGTATTATAGGAACATGAGGTTTTAGGATGGCATCCTATTAGATATTTAGCTAAAGATTGTTTGCACTATTTAAAAAGTGTGTCAAGCAAAGTCCAACGCCAGCACATTAAAAACTAAAGCTACAAGTTTGCTTGGTTTCTCAATCCCTTATGTAGTGAACCATATACATTTTATTGTTTTATTTGAATTCTTTAGCTAAGTAGTAAAGTATTATACCATTTTTTGATTTTTAATAAAATTGTTATTTATCATAATTTATGTGTATAAATATACTGATACTACAACATTTATTAGGAACTTCCTTTTAACTGATTATAGTGTTTGACTTAAACTGCAGTTTTTTTTCCTTAAAATGGCTGACTAATGTATCTGAACAAATGTCATTCTTCAAAATAACTGAAATTGTTTTATGTCTCTCATTTCCTGCATTGATTCCTCTCTTCTAGAGGCCACTTTTTATAATAATTTGGTTCTGAATTAATAACTAAAACCATGATCTAGATCTATACTAATGTACATTTGGTTGAAAAATGTAATATGGATCTTTTTTTCAAATATTTCCTAGAGGGACTTAAAAATAATTAGTACATACATCTTATTTAATGGAATATTATATTCATATTAGTTAAATAATTCATGATGTAAAAATATTCTTTTGAGTCAGGTGTAGTGGTACATGCCTGTAATTCCAGTACTTGGGAGGCTGAGACAGGTGGATCACAGATTCAAAGTCAGGCTTAGCAACTTAAGACTGTGTTTCGAATTAAAAATAAAATAGAGCTGGAGGTATTGCTCAGAGGTAGAATGCTCCTGGGTTCCGTCTCCAGTACCAAAAAAAAAATGTATATTGTTTTATTGTATTTTATAATTAACAACTATCTCATTATCCTAAATTACTACAAAATATACCAGAGTTGTATCAAATAGGATGTATCATTTTTATGAAAAATTAAATATGCCTAGAATCTCTAATACTTCTGTCTTTAGAGCATTTTAGAGCTTTTAAGAAATCCTTGATTAGCCCCTTATTTCCTTATTTTCCAGGAACTTAACCCGGTAATTAGTAGTGATATGCATTGTCATAGGCCGGATAACTAAGATAGGTGATTGTCCCACTGAGTACACATTAATGTGCATCTTTAAAGAGAAACTTACAGAGCTGAAATTTTTAAAAATCAATACACATGGATTAACTTCACTTTTTTATTGTGGATATATATATATATTTTTTTTTTTGCGGTATTGGGAATTGAACTCAGGGGCATTCTACCTTTGAGCTATATCCCCAGCCCTATTTTTTATTCTTTATTTTGAAACCGAGTCTCACTAAGTTGCGGAGTGCCTCACTAGGTAGCTGAGGCTGGCCGCGAACCCGGATCCTCTGGTCTCAGCCTCCCGAATGCTGGGATTACAAGCGTGCGCCACCACGCCCGGCTTATTGTGGATATTTTTAACATGCTGCTTTTGAGATAGCTATATGCTTTTTGAGACAAAAGCACCTTCTGATTCATCTTCATAATTGCCAGAACACTAAACATAGGAAAAAATTTTGAAAGGTTTATTTAAGTGTTAAATATAACCAAACTTCCAAATACAAAGAATTTATGTTGATGTTTCTTTAAACTGTTGCAAATAACTGTCAGACATTAGCTTTTAATATTTAATATATATGAAACATGAATATTCATACATTTATATCTATACATGCATACATATTTACATATGAAGGATCTCTGTGTGTATTGTTTTTCTCTATTCCTGGCTTATATCCATACGTGAATTACAGTGCAAGTATTTAAATACCACATCAGTACTACTCTTTTACTGGATGCCCTTAGGTGGCACTTAAAGACTAAACTGTCTTTCTGGACATTGATTTATGATTGTAACATCAGCAGTGATTGGCTATATGTTTCTATTTCTGAACATTTGCCTGATCCTTCTGTTTGTCTCTATCTTAAAAAATAATAACGGAGTAGCCAGGCGTGGTGGTTAATGCTTGTAATCCCAGTACTTGGGAGGCTGAGACAAGAGGATCACAAGTACTTAGCGAGGACCTCCACAACTCAGTAAGACCCTCTTTCAAAATAAAGAATAAAAAATAGGGCTGGGGGTGGAGCTCGGAGGTAGAATGCCCCTGGGTTCAATCCCCACTACTGCAAAAAAAAATAACAATATAAAAAAAGGTAAGCACATCATGTGACCACTTCTGCCCTAGCTCTAATGTCTGCAATCTTTTCATACATTTTGAATTAAAATTTTTTCTATGTAATTTTTTTTCTATGTAATTTATTCTATGTAATTTACCTTTTAAGAAAACCAGGTTTAAACTCCTAGGTCAGTTTTTTTCAATGTAGTATGAAGTTGCATACCAGAATTTGTATTGTATATTTCAGTTCTAATAAATATTTGTGCCAAACATTTTTTACTAGTTAGGGAATGGTTAGTATGTTTGGCCAAGTAGGCATTGCCATTTATATTTTCTATTGTAAAAAAGTTAGAATTAGGTTTTTTGTTTATTTGGCTTTGGTTTGGTCTAAAGAATGGAAGATTTTGGAGCCAGAAAATAAAACATTTAAAGTAACTGAGTTCTGGGATTGAATAGTATAGAAATAGAGGTTAAAGTTACTCTTCATGATTCCACATGTCAAAATAATCTAGAAAAACTACTATAATTAGTGGAAATTACTGGGCATCATATTTTATATTAACATAGTGCCTTTCCTGTTATTGCAAAAGATTAAGTCAGATCTAAAGAGATTTGTATCAAATAATATACATATCCACTCTGTGTACGTATGAGTGTGTGTGTGTGTGTGTGTGTGTGTGTGTGTGTGTGTATTCTATTGAAAGAAAACCTTACTCGAGCCCACGGCAGCTCTTAAGAATCATTGGTTCAAGCCGGGCGTGGTGGCACACGCTTGTAATCCCAGCATTCGGGAGGCTGAGACCGGAGGATCCGGGTTCGTGGCCAGCTTCAGCTACCTAGTGAGGCACTCCGCAACTTAGTGAGACCCTGTTTCAAAATAAAGAATAAAAAATAGGGCTGGGGGTCTAGCTCCGAGGTAGAATCCCCAGTACTGCAAAAAAAAAAAAAAAAAAATCAATTAAATGATAGAAAGCAAAGATGGAACTCTCTCTCTTTTCATGTTGTATCCATTTCACTATCTATGTTGTTTCTCTGGAGACCATTTGCCAAAGGTACTTTGATAACTTGAACACTCACAGTATATGTTTGCCGTTTCTAAGAGTTGTATTGCCTAATGTGCTTCTTGGCTCCTTTATTGAAACTTTGACACTCTTCCTAAGTATATGACCTCAGGACCATTTAAATTAGTATTGCACACCAATGAGAAGCAAAAAGTAGTGAGGCATTTCTATTGTTGAAATAGGACTTCTCATATAACTTTGTGAAGATGTTTCTCCTGCAGAACTCTGAAGAGTCAGGAGCTTACAAGGAAGAGTTAATGCCATTTCGAGAATATAAAGTAGTTGTATCTACTCAGTTAATATCTGGCAATTTGCCTCCTAAGTGAAAATTACAACAACTGAGGCAAGCTTACAATAAACAGTATGAACTGTCACCAGCTCTGCATATCTGGTGTTGCACACTGGTTCTCTAGACATCAATGCTAATAATAGTCCAGGTTGACCATAGATATAAACTCATAGTCAAGCATCTTCTATAGCAGGTGTTAAAGTTCAGTATCTTACTGTTTTTAGCAAAACTTGACCCCACAAAGGATAATCATCATTCCTATAAGACATTTTATGAGTCATGTGCTTTCATTTTAGAAGTTCATTTCTTATATAATTTTCCAAAACTCTGGAGCCATGATTTTCCAGAAAAATGTTATCCCCACCTTCCTTTCCAACCTTGTTATCTGTTTCCCAAGGCCTCCTTACAAGGTAGACACGTACAATTATCCTCAGCTTCCAAGATATACTGTACTTATTTGTGCCCCAGGAAATTCCATTTATATTTGTTTATAACATCCTTTATTCTCTCCGCCAAACCCCTACAACTCATCCTTCAAAATTCAGCTCAAGCATTACCCGTGTCTTTGACTTCCTTCAGTGGGATAGCATGTCTCCTTCTCCTGTGTCTGTACTATGTAATGGCTCCACTAACACTAAGCATGTTTTATTATAATAACTTGTTTATTTTTTGGAGGGAGGGAACTCACTAAGCCAAGATCTTCAAGCACAGTTTTTTTATGGACTTCCAGAAACCATCTCAGCATTCATTTCTCAGGAACTGGGCAGTTGAACTTTGTTCAAGTGAATGAAGAAAAGATTTCAGGAATCTTCTTCATTATGTGGTTGAGGCGCATTGAAGACCTATGAACTCAAGACAGTATCTGAAATGTGAGAGCCACCGGTGTTGATTCTAATCACAGTGAAGATGGGCCATGTTTGGTGTATCTATTCCACAGAGAAAGAGCTGTACTCCCTCCCAGAGCTAGTCCAACTCTTCCTTGGGCATGACAAACAGTTATTAACCAGTGAATTAACTGCTTCTGTATGAGCAGTGCACACCATGTTTATTATCACAGACAAGGTGTTTAGGTTTTTTTTTTATTCTAGTGTAGTCAGCTCAAGGAAGAGGGATACCACATTTGACCAAGTTAGGGTTAGTGTTAGTGAGATTTGGGAGACTACTTTGAATTTGAGTAGGTGTTTGAGGAACTGTTTTAAGAATTTTCTTGGAGAAGGGCAACAAATTTAGCCAAAAGAGTTGAGTATCAATACAGATCTGCCTGGTCCAAGGCCTATATGGTCATTACTTGTTATTTTTAATTGTTGCAAATAGTTCTTTTGAAATTTGAATTCTTGTGTTAGAATCACTGTATTTTGATACTTTTTGACTGCATGTGTTTCATTGAAAAGTTATTTTGATGAATATATGATATCACAAGCCTGAAGTTATAAAATTCTATAAACCAGTAATTAGCTAACCAAAATTTATTTCTACTCTCCCCAGACATTTGTATTTCTTGGGCCAAATCCAAACTTGGAAGAGAATTAAACTTACTTATATTAATGACCAACCTACTCTTTAGACTGAAGACTCTGTAGATAGGAAGTTTACATAGTGAATACAGAGCTCAAATTTAAAGCTTGATTTAGTCTCATATCCTATGCTTAAGCTGAAATTCTGTGATATATAAATGAGGTTGTTATTACTAGTTCAGTTTGTTCTCAAGGCTTATGGAATAGCAACTTTTTCCTGACTCTCAGACTTGATGCTTTCGTCAGCCAGAATTTTCCTTATGAATTTGATCTTCTGAAATTCTTAAAATAATCTTCAATTAAGTCACTTGGAAAAATTTCACTACATTCTTTCTCCTTTTGCTTCCATTTTCCATAAATTATTCCATTTGATTTTGATTGCAATCAAGCAGTTATCTTTTGAAGATTAAATCAGACCTGCCAATAAAGAACCACCTTGGATCAGTGTATAAAAGACATTGAAATCAAAGTGAGGCTGAACAAACTCTCCCAACTGAACGATAGCAAATATGTCTTCCTTTAAAGAAGTTTTGACCTTCTACAGAGCAGGAACAAAATAGGAACTTCATTGTACATGGTGTGGTAAACCAAAGAGTGCCCCTAACTCCTCCATCACCCCAAGTTGCTTAGGACCTAATCCTTGAATCCTGTGAATGTTACCTTGCAAGAGAAAGGGAAATTAAAGTTACAGATGGAATTAATGGTACTCATGAGCAGATGTTAGGGCTGTTATTCTGTATTATCCAGGTGAGAGCCCAATGCAATCCCTGGGTTCCCTAAGTGAAAGGCAGTCAAGTCAGTGTCAGAAGTATGCAAAATGAGAAAGATGCAAATAACCTTGCTGGCTTTAAAGATAAAAAGAAGCTAAGAAAAGCAGTGAGGAGCTGGGGAATAGAAGAAACCAGATTTTTCTCTAGAGCCTTTAGAAAGGACTATAACCAAGCTAACTACTAGATTCAACCAGGTGAGACCCATATGAGACTTCTGACCTCCAGAATTGTAAGATAATGATTTTTATTTTTTAAGCCATAGAGGTCATGATAGCTACTTATAGCAGCAGTAGGAAACCAATTATCTTAATTTTATTCAGAATTCAGCTACTATTTGGTCTACAACTCAGGTTCCATTGCATATCTTTAGTAGTATTCCTTTACTTTGTGACTCTTACTCTTACCCCAAAGAAGGACTTGCAGAATTCCTTTGAGTCATTCGTTCAAAAATATTTGTTGAAATCACATCTAGTGCCATCTGGTGAACCCAGTGTCTCTATAGTATTTGGGTTTCAGGCAGGGAAATTGCTAGTGGTTTCAATCATAAAAGCAAAATCTATAGGAAGACATGAATAGGAAATTTGGTAAACCTATCTTCTACAAATGGAAAAGACTAAAATATGAAAAACTTGATTGGCCACAACTTACTTAGCCACCCTCTGATAAATCTATTGCATACTTATATTCTAAAATATAGCACAGAACCATGAAAGTGTTCCTTGATAAAATGCCCTGTGAGACATTACAATCTAGTTCAGAACAAGGCATTATTATTCTTAGTCGCCCATACTTATGTCACCCCCACAGAACTCTTATGTAGTATTAAGAACTTTATTTCTGTTTTGTTGAACTATTTTTTCAACCTAGCTGAAGGAAGGCTGTTTCTATTTCATACACATTGACCATCTGGTTTCTATTATCAGCCTTAACAAAATCAATCCCAGCTCACTATGATTGTACAAAATCTATATACCCTTCAGTATGGCCATATTCAGTTTGCAAAAAATCAATGCTCATAACCTCAGTAATCTTAAAGACCAGTCGTCATTAGTTGACTATGTGAAAGGAAGCAGTTTATGTTGTTTCCAACATAATTCCTTTCCAGAAAACTTCCCACTTGACATTTGCAAAATTTACAAGTGTACATTTGAAATTGCAGCTAGCCACCACAGGACTTCAACAACATTCAGAATGTTGTAACAGGTTGTGTGGGCACAGTTCAGGAATCAGAGGAATGTGTCAAGTTTCTTGTTCACATGGAAGCATGACTTTGTTGATTTCCGAGGCGGCAGACACGCCAAGACATCCAAGTACCAGAATGCTGTCCAAGGCAGGTTTCTGGAGAAGAACATCCCCTGCTGGGAACTCACTGTCATCTACAAAAATTGGATTGTATTCTGAACTCCATGTTCTAGTTTCTAAGTCACAAATAGCTTATGGTGACAGTAAATCCCTACTCCAAGTACTGTCTTATTTTCAACATTGTTAATTCAGATCATTAGAAGTAGGCTGAAGTGTTTTCATATTTCTTTCTTTCATGTTGATTCTTGTGTTTCTTGAGATACTTTCAAAATCAGGAGAAACAAGTCAGAAAGCTACAATCATGTTTAATTGTTTATTACTTAAATCCAGGATTCATGAATATCTGTTTTAAATATTATTATATGAAATATGACTTTCAGTTTTTATCAGTTAAAAAATGTCCGTATTCCAAAGGCAGAAGAGCGTATCTTTAGCTTCTTAATTGGTTGGTGGCTTGGTTGATTCATTTAGTGCAGCTGATTCTCACAATGTAAATGATAATCCTACATAAATTCTTGTGAAAATATTTTTTTTTCAAATGTTGCTTTGTACTAGAAATGCCTCTGAATAATCTTGAGTTTGTATTCTTTATCGTTCAGAATTTTATAATGAGTATTTATAATCTTCTATTTTAGTTGATAACAACCTAGTAAGAATTGATGGAACTTTCACATTTCTTTATATTTTAGTTTATTGCACCACATTATGATTAACTGTATATAAAAATAACAATACTAATTTTCTCGGTGGTAATTCTGATTCAATAAATCTGAAACATGACCCAAGAATCTCTATTTTCACAATTTCCCAAATGATTCTTCTGAAGAATTAAGTTGCTTAAATAGTTTTCTTAATAGGAATGAGGACTGTTATTGTTTGTGATAGTAAGGATTAAACCCAGGGGCATTCTAACTTTGAGCTACACCCCTCTATCCCCCTCTTTTCTTTTTTTTGAAACAAAGTCTTCCTAAGTTCTGAGAGTCTCACTAAGTTTCTGAGGCTGGCCTAAAGCCTGTGATTCTCCTGTCTCAGCCTCCTAAATACTGGGATTACAGACATGTACCACCATATGCAGCATAAATGAAGATCATTATTATTTCTATTGGTTGATAAAGAAACTGAGGAATACACTTATAACTGCCCAAGAAGAATCCTGTTAACATCCCAAGTAGAATCTGGTGTTCTTTCTATTCGTCCGCATGTGTGTGAATGTTTTATAGGAAGAAAGTAAAAATTCCTTTCCACCTAGGTATTTTCTAATATACCTTGTTCTTTAAAATATAATATACATGGACTCTTTAGTTGTCACATTACTAAATGCTATAGATTCATATGTGAATATACTTTTGCCAAAGGATCATTGTTCTATGATAAAAGCAAAGAACTTCAATGCTATATAAGATCCTTGGTTAAAACAAAATAAACAAAACAAAACAGCTTATTCCCTCTGCAACTTGTCTTTCATGTCTCACTATGTTGGAGACAAAACACATTTTGATTATTGCAGTTACTATAAGCTTTATATGACTGTGTCACAAAGAAATGTCAGCTGGTAAGATTTTTGTCAAATTATGAAGACTACAGCTGGCTTCTTATTTTTGTCCATTCTAAAGATACTGTGGCTATCCTAATTTGTATGGGCCCACTATATCATGCCTAATTGAGTTAATGAAGCTCTTCTGTAACAAGAACCCTCCAAAGGAAAATAAAAACACAGAATGGAATTTCAGAATACAAATTAGCTTAGCTTTGCTGACTTTCACTCTCATGGGTAGAAGTCACAAAATAAAAGAAAATCCTTAAATTAAAGACAATTACTCCACATAGTCAAAGATCAGGTTTACCTACAATTGTCACTGGGGAGCTGCCTGGGTTCTGGGGGCAATGCTCCAATTACTGTGGGGTTGTTGACAGGTTCTGGACCTTGCCTGAAATGTAAAGAGCTATTATTTATTGCTTGATTCCAGGGATGTGATTATTTCAAGTATCTGTTGACATCTGTGAGGATTTATGGTTTTCATCTAATCGATGGAAACATATTGAACAAAATTATTTGCCATAGTAGGGATTTACATGTATAGATCTTTAAGTTTTGCCCCTTCCCACTAAGTGGTTTGTTCTTTTCTTGTAACATATGTTTCAAATTTCTTTCCTTTTTTGGCCATAAAGACACATACAGCTTTCCAGGGTGGTTGAGGTCAAGGTATTTAATACCAACATACATCTTTATTTTTCTTTTGGGACATGAGAAAACTTTTAGTCTGTTAAACTTAACTCGATTTTCCCCCCTCATTTTCAACTCTGCATTAAATTTTATGTGATTAGGAAACTTGAAGAAATATTAACATGGAATGGCTACAATTTATTAGTGTGGTTCATGCTATTTTTAATTATGTATTTTCAAATTCCACAAATATTTTAATTACAATAGTGGCAAAGCCAACGTAAATTTAATCTCTTTTTGAGGACTGGAAAGACATCAGTGAAAGTAGAAAAACCCTTGCATTACTATAGCTCCTGCTGTTTTTTTATACACAATTACTAGAAACCTGAGCAACCGCAGCTAAAATTTAAATAATGATGAAACCAGTTATCATAATATGTAATTGGCACCACTGCAAAGTTTTTCTTTTATTTCCAAGTATCTAGTGACATACAATAAAAATAAAACTACAACTGGGGTCTTTTAATATCTCTAGGATTCAGTATCTATTTTGTCTAAGTGAGGAATCTGGACAAGATGACCTTTTCAACTTCAGTGTCCATGACTGTCTATTTTAAAACTTTGCATTGCTATAAAAGATTGAAGTACATATTGGGTTCAGCAGTATCGTTGGTAAAATATGTGTCACACAATAGAAACCAAAGGCACAGACAATGGCTTTTGGGGTAGGAGAAGGGCACTTGCTTTATTGAATAGAAGCTGAAGCTATGGATTCTCATCCCGATTTACCCATCCAATGAGATGTATGAAAAGTCATGCTATGTATTAGGGTCTCACTTTTTTGAATAATTAACATGCTAAGTTGGTTGTATAATTATATTTTAAGTTATCTTGCTTCGATTCTTGTCTTTGAAGTAGGTAAAACTAGGACAGAATAGAGAAGAATGGAAAACTCCAGTATGACATGGATGGTGCATGGTGATAGTGCTGTGGCTCATGAGTGAAGAATGGAGGAGAAATGGTCTGAGTAACCTAATAAAGAAGAACCAATGATCTTTATATAATCTGTTTCTTTATAACCCACAAGACATCACAAATAATCTTATGAAATTAACTTAATGTTATATCCACAACATTTATAAAATTAATTGGTTGCAATAAAATTCTACTCCCTATTTGACTAATGGAGGAACCATGGCAGAGAGGGGACAAATGGATTTATGAGATGACTAGATCTATAGCAGTTAGTTTTCTGTAAGATGAGGACATGCCTAACCCATAGGCGGATGAAGGGAATAATAAAATAATGTAGGCCAAGGACTCAGAAGTACCTGGTGCATTGTAAGTGTTTTATCAATGCAAATACTATTATTGCTCTTTAAAATGACTTTTATAAATGGCAAAAATGTATGTGGTTTTACCAGAATATATAAATACTTTTCATCCAAGAGTGTAATGTGTACTGTGAAAATCAACCTAAGTATCTAGTAAGTACTATCATTCAGTGTAGGAAGGTTATGATGGTGCAGAACAATCATGCACTTGGCTATTAATATGGCCCAAATGAAATTAAACCCCACCAATCTCTAAACATCCTTAAAACATCTGACTTATCTTCATGCCTGGGCATTCATGTCCCAAACTAGAAAGAAACCTTTTCTGAGTGCCTTTAAAGGAGTTGAAAACATGAATTCTATTAGTGTAATTTGGCCATTAAACTTTGCCAGGGAGAGAGCAGCAAGGAACTGACTCAGGAGAGTAAAGCTTATTTACCATTGAAGCCCCAGAAATCTTTGTTATTTTAATAAAGTTAAGTGCAAAATAGGTTATTTTCCATCTATCTTCAAGCAGCTGTTGACTTTTTCTCTTTACTTTTCTCCCCTGAAAGGATGCAGTACTCTGGAGATGATTAACTCAAATTCATGTTTTAACATAAGTGTTAAAATTTAGATGGCTTGCTTTATATTCATTTGAGCCCCAATGTACTAAATTATTTCCTGTTGTTTAAGAAAGGAAAGTGTGATGTTTGTTATATTTGTACACAACTTACTAGCGAATTCTAGATGTGGATTCATTAAACAGTCTCAAGAATGTTAGAAAAATAATGTAAAATCAGTTATAGATGTGAAAATGCATAAATGCAGGAATGATATAAATAACTTCTCTCTTGATTATAATAAAAGGCAATACTTTTGCTGAATACTCTAATTCCACATTTTTTAAGGAATGGCATAAGTAAAAATATAATTAAGAAAAATGTTGAGTTTTTCATAATAACTAAACAAAAGATTCAAGGAATACCAGTGTTAATATGTTGGTAATCAAAGAGAAGCCAGGATTCATAAAAATTTTTCTCCCAGTTTCCTGGTCTTGGACTCCATTGTAGGATGTATCCAGAATATAAATTTTATTACATAGATTCCTTTTCTCATTAATATTAGTGCAAAAATAGACAAATGATTTCTATAATAGATATAGAAAATACATTTTTCATTGGAAGTACTAGTAAACATGTGCTTTGCTTTTTAAGTATGAAATGAAGAAGATACAGAAATACCAACAAGTAAACATCTAGTAAATCTTACTATTCTATCATATTTCAGGTTTTTGTTTTTTGAGAATTAATTAATTAATTAATTAATTAATTTGCTTGTGATTGAACCCAGGAGCATTCTACCACCAAGCTACACCTCCAATCCTTTTAACTTTTTATTTTGAAATAGAGTCTTGCTAGGTTACAGGGGTTTGCTAAATTGCCAAGGCTGGCCTTGAACCTGCAATCTTCCCATCTCAGCCTCCCAAATACTAGGATTACAGGAGTATGCCACTGTGCCCGACTCTATACTTTGGTTTTAAAGAAATAAGACCAAACACTATAGTGAAAGTGTACATTGTCCTTTGGCTCCTAACCATTCTCTCACCTTCCTCCCCAGAGGACAAAAGCATCCTGATTTTGGTTAACTGTTTACAAAAAATTTGAAATATTTTGTACCTAAACATATGCATATATCTTAAATAGCATATAACATGGCTTTGCATGTTTCCACACTTTTTATAATTGGCAGCATAATTTCCATCAATGCTGTCATTCTTCAACTTGGTTTCTTTGCTCAATATTATGCTATTGAAAAAAAGTTATGTGTTTAAACCTGTAGTCTAGATCACTTGTTTTGTATTGCTTAAGTGTTCCAATGAATGAATAATATACAATTTCTTAATCTGTTTTTAAATTGTGAGCTTCTGGGTGGTTTTAAGTTGTTGACATCTTCCATGTAGTGCCCATCTAGAACTGATTCTTAGGAATATTACCAGTACCAACCAGCTCATTGAGCAAAATAACATTTTTTTGCAGTGTTTGCTATAATAAGAACATACATGTATAAGTTCTAATGTTCATTTTACTTAAAAACATGGTATTAGCCAATTAACCAACCTCAAATCTGCTTTCCATTATTTGTTCAAAATCTTCTTGGGAAGCAGAATGTTAGTGAGTATATGATCTACCACATTTGGTGTCCTACTTCCATAACATTACTGTAAAAAATATTAGCTTCTTCTGTTGCTTTAAAAAATTCACCCAGATTTACTACTCATAAGAGTAACACATATACACACACACACACATACACACACACAGCTACTTTTGTCCTATTAATACCTACTGTATTGTATTTACCAGTGGTTCTAAAGCCGGCTATTTTCTATAAGTAGTTTTCCAAGTCATAGCTCAATGCTTAAAATAGAGTTCATAAAAGTATTATAATGGATATCTGAAATTTAAGACTATTTACTATTAACCTGTCAAAGACATTCCTGATTGTGTGGTTCAAACCATAATATACATTTTTATCTTGCCACAATAAGAATTCTATCAGAGACCGCCTGTTGCAAAATACATAGCATATATTTAAAATTGAAGAATAAATATGTTGGGCTATTATTGCACAAGAGAAATGTAGTGGTTATAATCACCCCACTTTTTAGGTCTGTTATTTCAGATGATTATGTTGTCATGTTTTAAGCTATTTTCATATTAATCTTTGGTGTTTTGACATCATGCATCATTTGAATCTATCTTGGTTTGCTAGTGATCTAAACTCTAATATATATTGCTTTCTTTCCATATTGTCTTGTTCTTTTATTTTTCCAAAGGCAACTAGTCTCTTTCATGTCTACTGCTATTGATAACAATATTAATATAAACATCTGATCAATTTCATATATTCTGCCTCAATACCTAACATTGCCATAACATTTATTATTAATAGAAATATATTTCGTCTTCCCAATAACTTTCTTGATGTAAATTTGTGAAATGACACAAAAAACCTGTTGTAATCCTCACAAGCAACAGATGTTCATGGCTATCACACAGGAGTGAAGTATGATCACGTCTCTGTCCTATTTCATACATCTACTGTTTCAAATTACAAGTGAGAAAAAGAGCAAAGGATTAGTTTGGGCTACCACTCATGTCCCCAGTCTTTCTCCCTATGTGAACATCATTGGTCCTATCTCATCAATCATCATGTATTCTTCTGAATGTGTATATCTACATAGTGTTCCTTCTGCTTAATTTCCTGATCTTCTTTTTTACCACATGGTAAATCTCTCTCATTTACCGCAGTCTAACTCTTTGAAGCTTTTCCCAATTGCTTTAGCAGATCTGGCCAATGCCCTGCTTTGATTTGATAATGTTTTACAAAAATGCCTGACATTCTACTAAATTACTTGAATTTGCAACTATAGATGTGTGTACACATGTGTGTGTAGATGTGTGTTCACACATGCATGTGTGTGTGTGTGTATTGTTCCTCTACAATATGGGTTCATTTGTGACAGGGACTGGGCTTATACTCTTTATTGCCAAAGAAGTATTAAGATGCTTAGCGTGAACAAGTGATCAAAATGTCAGTATGAAGTAATGAACATGAAATGGATGAAAAATTAATACTTTTTGTTGGGCATATTTTGCCACAAAGGTAGTACTAACTAAAAAAGAAAATATATTACTATGGCTTGGTAGTACAGTTTGAAGTCAGGAATTATGATACCTCCTGTGTGGTTCTTGTTGCTGGCAACTACTTTGGCTATTCTGGACTTTTTGTTGTTCCAAATGAATCTAATGACTGTTTTTTTTTTTGTTGTTGTTGGGTTTTTTTTTTTTTTTTTTGTATGTCTGTAAGGAATGACCCTGGTAATTTAATATCATATTTGGGAGAATGGCCATTTTGATGATATTTATTCTGCTTCTCCAAGAGCATGGAAGATCTTTCCATCTTCTAAGGTCTTCTTTAATTTCTTTCTTCATTGTTTTATAATTTTCCTTGTAGAAGTCTTTTATCTCCTTGGTTATGTTTATTCCTAGATATTTTATTTTTTGATGCAATGTCATGAGTAGAAATGTTTTCTCTATTTCTTATTCAGCAAATTTATGGTTGGCATACAGGAAAGCTGACTTTTTAAGATGGATTTTATAACCAGATGCTGCTGAATTTGTTGATCAGTTCTCTAAGCCTTTTAGTTGAGTTTGTTGGATTGTCTAAGTTTAGTATCATGTCATCAGCAAAAAGGGACAGTTTTAGTTCTTCCCTTCCTATTTGTACTCCTTTGATTTCCTTCTCTTATCTTACTGCTCTGGCTAGAATCTCAGGGACTATATTGAAGAGAAGTGATAATGGACACACTTGTCTTGTTCCTGTTTTTAGTGGGAACTTTTGCAGTTTTCCACATTTAATATGATGTTGGCTGAGGGCCTATTGTATATTGCCTTTATATTAACAAATTTCCAATTTCAAATATTCCTTAATATTAAGCATAATATAAGAATTAGATAAAAAAAAAACCCTTACACATTCTAAAGAAAAACCACAGAAAAGATAAAATGCACAATTGGTCAAAAACTTAAGTTGTGATATTTTCATATTTAAAAAGAGAATGTTCTGTTTTATCTATCAAGTGATTTTATAAGGTAGTGTGCCATAGCAATATTCTTATTATCTTTATTTCTTTGCTATGGTTTATTAATCAAATTGATACTAATTAAGTTTTGAAATTGGTTCCCTTTCACACTTGGAGCATTTAAACTCTAGATTCTACTCATGTTAAATGATATCTCTAAGATGAGAACTCAGATCATATAGACCATTTTTTGTTTTGAACACCACATATTAAGCCAACATTTAAGATACCATTACATAATGCATTCTGATTAATTTTTATTTGTTGAACACTCAAAAACTATTGCAAAACAGGCTGTCTCAAGAGCACACTAGTCTTGCTACATCATATATAATGGAAAGATAAATTTGAAAATGATACTTCCAAGGATTTGACTTTGTGCTTATTTGGTTTTGCTTTTTCTAGGGCAAGTAGCATAAATGTATGATGTCTTCTTATAGTTCATAAAAGTATAAGTATGCTACTAAAATTTTTAAATAATGTGCTTATTTTCAAAGCTCTTGAGAAAAATCTAAACTGCTTATTTTTAAAGTGAATCAACTATTGAAAGCCACTTCAGTGCTATTCTATTGAGTAAAATCACTTGTGAACAGATTCCCATGAGATAACAAGAAAAATTAAAAAAATAGCAAAAACACTTTGCCCTATAACACTTAGCTTAATTTAATCCATTTCAAAGAATGATGTCCATCATCTACATAATATCAGCCAAAGTCAGTAGAGTGGTTAGTTCTATTATTGACTTTCTTCTTCCTTCCTTCTTTCTTCCACAAACATTTATTGTGGCACTTCTAATAACTCGGTCAGTGTTGGACTTGTACAGGTAAAATGTTCATCTTTGTCCTAAAGCACTTCTAAAATATTTATAAATCCAGTACAATATATTTATGAATTGATATTAGTGACAAGTATTACAGATACAGCATGTATCTCCATGTAATTTGGAAGTTTTAGCTCCTTTACTTATATCCAAAATGTTTAGTAGAGAAGAATTATGTGGAAATTCTGTTCAAGCCATTATTTTATTAAACAAATTGCATGTACAAGAACACTGTTAATGTCATTTGAACACGGGAAATGAAGCACAATGTATAACACCCCCAATAATCATCATTTCAAGTACTTTGTCATCTATAAATACATTTCTAAATATTTTAGTCAGTGTAGTTAATAAGATTCTGATTAACACTGCTTTGACATGATATTGCTGCTTTTCCATGCCTATACTGCAACCGGCCAATAACCTGGGTTCCTATAATCTCTTACCCAATGGGTAGAGTATGTGATGTATTGGCAGTCAAAGAAATTTTCAGTTTTATTTGAATGTTTGCAACTATTGGTTTAAATTGTTACTCAAATAACTAATAGTAATTATGATAGCTTTTTGTATCAGGTATGTAAAAAATAAAGTTCTAAGAAGCTCCGATTACTAAACTATGTTTACTAAACATAGTCTATGTAGTGTTTAGAGGTGGGGGCTCTATTTGGTGAATAGCATGCCTAGTTGATTTTCGAAGGAGATAACTTATAAATGGCACTTGGCTCATGGTAGCATTGTAAGAATTTTCTCGTGGTTTTTCATGGAAAGTACTTCATGTGATTTTACTCATTTTTCATAATGAATGTGTGTTAGGGGAAAACTACTGGCTGTGTATTATATATAACATTGCTTTTTCATGATTGTCTTCAGATTTCAAGTGCATATATCCTATGTACAGCTCTTTGATGTGTCAGAATATGTATAAAGCATAAGCAAATTAAGTATAAGGTTTCAGTTTTAATTTTCAGTTTGCTTATATATTCGAGAAAGGTTTATTGCCGATTCAGAGGAAACAAAATATAAAAACCATCAAGTTAATTTTAGTTTTGTATAGAGATTGATATGGAAACACATGATTTTAATGAAATAGGGATTCTCAGACATAAGTGTGCCTCAGAATCAGCTGGAAATTTTGTTGAAACCCGTTGTTAAACCCTATAGTTGAACTCAATAGGTCTGGGATGGGACCAAAAACTTACAATTTTTTATAAAATCCCAGGTAATGTTGAGACTGCTGCTCTGGGATAATCCTTTGCAATCATTGCAATTGAGTATAGGTAAAATAATGAGGATGTTTAAAGATGTTTCCAGAATAGAGGCAGAAGATCCTCAATTGACTTAAGAAATTAGAGGAAGCTTTTAAACGAAGGTAACAAGCTAGCTAGGACTTGAAGGCTCCCTCAGGGTTCCTCAAGCAGACAAGAACTAAAGGTTTTCCAGGGAGGACGAATGGTGTATGATCGAGTAATATGTCGTATTTACAGAACTCTTCAGTGGCTCAGATTCTGGTTTCCATATCATGTTGGGAAAAGGGGGAGAATAGGAATCTGCAGAGTTTTGTTAATCTTTGAAGCAAAAATGATTTGATTTGGGAAAATCTTAGTAAAAGATTTGCAGATTTGAAAAGTGGCTCTGGTTACAGTGTGTAAGGAAGTTAGATTGGAGGGTTTTAGTACCGAAGTTAAAACATAGTAAATGATAAAGGTCCAGGCTGCTCTACTGACAGTTCAGAGGACAAGAAGAATTAGACTGACTCACAAGACAGCATCAATGGAGAAAATAGCAGTTGGGTGTTGCTAGTTAAGGACCAGCTTCATGAGCCATGCTTTCTGGGTTGGCCCACTTTTTTTAGAGATGACATATACTGAGATTGGGCCTGCAGAAAATGCAATGTATTTGTGGAGACTTGCTGCTGAGGAACAATTTATTTTGGCCTTGTTGAGTTTTGCTCTGTCTATGAAATATGCAACTAGATATTCTCAGGAAAGACACATGGAAATGCAAATGTGGATTATTTTGTTGCTATATTAGCCTTGCTAAGTATAACACAAAATACACACTTGTTTCTATACGGACCCCCAAATAGAACTACGTAACCCTAATTTAATTCTTACAGTCTCAACCTACAGAAATTTTGTTTACTTTGACTTTAAAATACTACCAAAATCGGAAATTTTAGAACACATTGGAAAAGACATAAACCATAATAGATAATCCATAAAAATGCAAATCATGAACATAAAACAACCATCATTTCTTCCTACAAATATCAGTGAGAGTCTGTGATTCTATCTTGGAAGTCTGCCTCAAATGCAAAATTATTTCAGTAAGCTGAAAATGGCAATATAACAAAACTCAATATCATGTGTTTATAGTTATTATAGATATTGACATTATTTTTATAAATATGATAGAACCAGGAATTGCTGCAGGTATTAAGTGCCAACAATTGGTTGAAAGTGTGCACATTAATATTTAAGAGGAAAGAAAAAAAAAAGGCTTCAGTAATCTTCCAACACTTCAGGGTTTGGTATTATAAGGATAGATAAACAGTTTGTACAAACATTATCCTCTTCCAAGCTGCATGCATACTAATACCATCCATTACAACATGTGGGATTTAAAGGCCATTTGGGATATCTCATTTGTAAATGTAAACTAACTCAAGTCATTTCTTTGCTGAAGTCAGTATAGAATACCTTCCCTTCAGCAGAACTGAGCCTGGAGCTTGGCCCCATGCAGAACCTTCTGTAGCTTGTCCTTGAATTCCTAGTACCCACACAGTATTTAGTACATGGCAGGTATTTAATAAATTTTAGTTGATGACTTAGAACATAGGAATCACTATATGAATTGTAATACTTTTTTTCACCTCTTTTTGCAACTTAAACTCATTTCAAAAAACTTAATTTTTCCATTTTTAATTTTTTCTGGAAGAAGTGGTAAGCAGATGGACATTATAATCTGGTAAAGGCAGATAGAGTGGGGACGAAGGGCAGGAGAAAAGGTTGCTTATTTGTAGAAGAAAAAGAGGAGGAGGAGGAAGAAGAGGAGGAGAGGGAGGAGGAGGAGAAGGACTGACAGACAAAACAAGTTCCCCAGTGTATGTGAATGGGTACGTTGGTAACTCTGCAGAGATATTTAGTAAATTTGCCATATTCTTGGAAATAAACCATTGCTTTTTCTATGAAAACTTGGGGAAAATGGTTAGAAAGTGAGGAGAAAGTGTGTTGGTATTCCAAACCTCGAGTA
>PVLC010006670.1:18306-52630 GCA_004027655.1 Graphiurus murinus
GCGTGGTGGCGCACGCTTGTAATCCCAGCATTCGGGAGGCTGAGACCGGAGGATCCGGGTTCGCGGCCAGCCTCAGCTACCTAGTGAGGCACTCCGCAACTTAGTGAGACTTGGTTTCAAAATAAAGAATAAAAAAATAGGGCTGGGGGTGTAGCTCGGAGGTAGAATGCCCCTGAGTTCAATCCCCAGTACCGCAAAATAAATAAATATGGCAATACTAATCTAATTATAACCACTCTGAACATGAGTCTAAATGTGCCAATAACAAAACAGATGTGAGAAATATCACTAAACAAGACCCAACTACTTAATGCTGTCTGCAAAAAAACTCATTGTGAAAATAAAGACACCTCCAGATCAAAGGTAAATAACAGAGCAGCAAACTATGGGGTAGGGTGAGGGAGGCAAGTTAGAACTTCAAGGAGAAACAGACGAATCATAGCTGGAGAATTCAGCACTCCTCTATCAGAAAAGGACAGATGCAGCAGGCAGAAAACCAGTAAGAAACTCACACCATCAATCAACTGGACCCAATGGAGCGTTATAGACTATTTCACCCAACCACAGCAGAATATAATTCTTCTCAACCCCACATGCAACATTGACTAAGATAGACCACACCATGAACCACCAAACACAGCTCAACAAATTTAAAATAGAAATTATGCAATGTCTGCCAATGACCACAGTGGAATTAAACTAAAATCGGTATCAGAAATATAGCTGGAAACACTCCAAACTATTTGGAGATTAAACAACATACTACTAAATGACAGCGGTCACACATACACAAATTCCAAGAGGAATTTTTAAAATATTTTTAATTAAATGAAAATGATAGGACAATTTAGTAAGGATTTGTGAGATGTGAGGTGCCTAAAGGGAAGTTTACACCTGCATGTGTATGTCAGAGAAGAAAAACTACAATGGATCACCAAACTTCCATCTCAGGAAAGCAGGCGAAGGAGAGCAAATTAAATCAGAGTAAGCAGATGAAAAGTAGTAGTAGCAGTAGTAGTAGTAGTAATAATAATAATAATAATAATAATAATAATAATAACAACAACGACGACGTGAGCATAAATCAACACAGTTGAAAACGGGAAGTCAACAGAGAAAAAAACCAAGAGCCGATTCTTTGGAAATAAGTCTAGTTTTTTTTTGTTTTGTTTTTTGGTACTGGGGATGGAACTCAGAGGCATTCTACCTCCAAGCTATACTCCCAGCCCTATTTTTTTATTCTTTATTTTGAAACAGGGTCTCACTAAGTTGCGGAGTGCCTCACTAGGTAGCTGAGGCTGGCCGCGAACCCGGATCCTCCGGTCTTAGCCTCCCGAATGCTGGGATTACAAGCGTGCGCCACCACGCCCGGCTGGAAATAAGTCTAGTTTTAAGAAAACGAAAAGACATAAATTACTATCAGAAATGAAAGAGAGAACACATAACTACAAATCCCAAAGACATAGAAAGAATGATTATGAACAACTCTATGCCTACCAACTTGATTACTTATATAACAGAATAAACTAATTTCCTAAAAAACAATCTGAATAGGTCTATCTATATATATTAAAGGAACCAAATCAATAATTAATAAGCATACAAAACAGAAAGCACCAAGGCCAGACGGGATAGGTGAATTCTACCAAGTGGTTGAGGAAATTATAGCTATTCTCAACAATTTCTTCCAGAGGATAGAAGCACAGGGAATACTCCTTAATTCATTATATCAGCCCATTACCCTGATATCAAACATGTTACAAAAAAGAAAACTACAGACCAATACCTCTCAGGGACATAGATGCAAAATTCTTCTATAAAACATTACCAAACTGCATCTAACAATGTAGAAAAATAATTAGACAACCACAACCAAGTTCATTCCAGGTGTTCAAGGCAAGACGTGGTATTTATGCTTAGGAGGCCTATGGTTTCAAAATATGGTAACTACCAAAGACAATGTCTAGTTTGAAAAGCATGTGAGATGAGTGTGAATGCCCTTCCTTCCCCAGAGCAGAATTTTGCAAACGTCAGTTTTGTTTCTGAAGAATCAGTAAGTAATTAAATAGAAATGTTTCTACCCGTATACCCGTAAGTTCTAACCACCTTGATATGAGTGGTAGAAATTCGAGTTCAACCCTAAACACACCAGTTTTCAGGTGACCACAGCAGAGCTCATCTCACACTTCACCTTTCAATGCTATCCTCTTCCAAAGTGATCTCCATGAAAGTCTTTAGCTTTCTATGAACAGTGGCTGCGGCCTCCTTCACTTTTGAACTTCTGTGTTTACCTAGATTGTATTGAAAGAGAGAGAAAAGATCTCAACATTACCACACAGAAGCAGAAATACTCTATTACCACATGCAATTGATTTCCATCCTTCCCTTGGAGTTAACCCTACTGAGGGTGGGACAACCACCATGTCCTCACAGCAGTGCTGTCAAGGTCAAATATGTGCTTGTGCAAACACATGAGCCGTGAGCGGAGTTCACAGGGACCTCACCCATGAAGCCTTACAGGAAGTGTTCCATTCACACACCAAACAGAAATGGCAACTAGCATATTTCAGAGCCATTCACTTGTTGTTAAGTATCATGAGCATTCAGCACCCCAAGCTCAAACCTCACACCTCCTCTTGAGGAATACCCAGCATTCGGTGTATCACAATCAACTCAGGCGTGAGTCCCTCAGAGGAGCTCATAGGGAGCACCTGTCCTTCTAGGCATCTTCATTGCTTTGTGCATTTCAACTTGTGCGAGAGGCCCTTAGAGAAGTCTTTTCTATGCCCAACCTGGGTTCAACAAGTATTATAGATTGAGTTTCCCTAAAACAAAAAAAAAAATGCTCAAAATCTAAAACCTTTTGATTACTTATATATTTTGAAAGTTTCAGATTTTGAATGTTCATATTAGGGATTCTCAACCAGTATAATCTATGCAAATATTCCAAAGTCTGAAAAACTCCAAAATGTGAAAGATTTCTGGTCCCAAGTATTTGATATAAGGGTACTCAACCTATATTATAATCTACAGATACACCATGTCTTCAGGCTCACAGGGGAGTTTGTTTCAGTAGAAGCAATCTCTACCTAAAATACATTAAATTTCTCTGTGTGTGTGTGTGTGTGTGTGTGTGTGTGTGAGTTTAGTTACTGGGGATTGAACCCAGAGGCATTTTACCTCCAAGTTATACCCTCAGCCTGATTTTATTTCTTATTTGGAAACTCAGTCTCATTAAGTTGCTGAAGCTGGCTTCAAATCTGTGACCCTCAGCCTCTCAAGCACTGGGATTACAAGCATGCACCACCGTGCCCAGATTATTTTTTATTTTGAAATAGGGTCTTGCTAAGTTATCACATGCTGGCCTCAGACCTACAATGTTCCTATATCAGCCTCCCAAGTACTAGGATTATAGGTATGCACCACAGCTCCCAGCTCAACATATTTAATTTGATAATAATTTCAACATCAGTAAAACTGAGCCAACACCAGAGAAACTTAAAGGCAGTCAACTTGCAGGGACATCACTGTATTTTACACTGAGGTAGGCATCTTACAGGATTATCAATAATTTTTCCAGTACTACTTGAAGTGATTGGGATAGTCAAAAGAGGCATAACATCAACATATCCATCACTGACAAAAATAAATCCACTATTTTTTAGACCCAATCTTGCTATGTTCCCCAGACTGGTCTCAATCTCCTAGTCATGAGTAATCTTGCTGCATCAGCCTCTCAAATTCTTGAGAATGCAGGCTTGTACCACCATGCCCAGCCAGTATTCTGAGGCATAGACATGGATGCTTAAATGTACCCCCAAGAGTGAAAGGTAAAAGTGGATAGAAACTTCATTGCAGAAAAGTAAACAAGCTCATGCAAAGACAGGCTTGGACCTGGCTAAGAAAAGGAAGCCCAGGTAGACAACACTGTGTTTAGAGAGTGCCAGGAAGCAGGGGTGGAAAGGCTGTGGGAGGCCTGCCTGGCAGGGAAGGTCAGCACAGGAACAGAGTTCCAGAACATCCTTAATAGTGGGGTAGGTGTACCCAGTGAGCAATATCCCAGATGAAGGAAAGAAAATGTAAACACTGACCTTTGTTAATAACCAAAATAATATGTAGAGCTGCTGTCAGGCATACAATGTCTTCAATATCACCAGAAGTCACACACGCCTTTAGCTCATCCAAAAACGACCTGTAAAAATTAACAACATCTTAGACTGCTATCGAGCACATGCCTCACACTTCCTAGAAACACAAGCATAGGTAGGGCTCATCAACAGTCATAAATGCCATTCTCCAGGTAACCTGGAAACTGAACTCTCCTATACTCTTCACTTTGAGTATGCCAAGTCCTGCAGGTGAAACATTAAAATCAGATGACTTTGGAAGAAAGAGAACAGGAACATTGTGACAAGTTTAAAAAAAAAAACTACTCTGTACATTCCCAATACACACAAAAGATTTTAATATGTTGTTAAAAGATAACTCATAGTTACCAAAGATGGTACTTTTGGTGCACAGGTATTCAATATCTGCAAAACAATTCCTCTAAATCTTCAGAGCTGTGTGCTACAACAGACCTTAGAACTCTAGTCAGGTGACATGTGAACTGGGAAAATGAATTGCAGCTACATATTGAACAAAAGCTACGCTGGTGTTTAACCTAGTGAAATATTTTGAAACTATACAGCAAGACGTATTTTACTAAACAGTCATATTTTCTCCCCTAGTAACTGAATTTTAGTTATGGTAAATGTAACCAGAGATTATTTAGATGAATATACAGTTAGTTTTTCTTTGTATAAAGTTTAATGTAAATATTTTCAAACACTGAAATGAAAAAAACTCTATGGAATGTTTTTCTCACAGGGGGAGAAAAAAAAATGTATCTTTGAAAAATTTGAGAGTAAAAGGGAATAGAGTAAAAAGTACTGAGAGCACTTACAGCCAGGATAGGTTTATAGAGAGAAGACGATTACCTGACCACGTGTGAAGATTTTATTATTATTCCCATTAAACACCTTGAAAATGGTGGAAGGTCAGAAAGACACTCTGGTGGGGTTAACTCTTCTACATCAGAAACCTGAAAACAATTTCAAATTGGTAAATTATAAATTGAGGTTGGGCTAATTATTTTACATTGCTCTGGGCTTTCTTCTACACTGGAGAAAACTTTCCAAAAACTAAAAACAATGACTTTTATTAACTGTGAACATGCCTACTATAACTATTTTTAATTTTGTGGCACTGGGGATTGAACTCAGGGGCATTCTACCTCTGAGCTACACCCCCAGCCCTATTTTATTTTTATTTTAAACAAGGTCTTGCTAGGTTGATGAGTCTCACTACTTGTTGAGGCTATCCTTAGACCTGTGACTCTCCTGTCTCAGCCTCCCAACTACTCATTACAAGCTTTGTGGCACCATGTCCAGCTCTACTATAATTATAAATTATTATTATTATGCATAGGGGAGTCTTAGTGAGACAGAAATAGAGAAAAAAGATCTCACTGAGTAGGTCTTTTGTCAATGGTCTTTTATGCGACATCATCTTGCCAGCTTGACTCTCTGGGTCAGGACTTCTCAGTCTCCACATGCTGATACACTGGCCTGGGTCATTCTGTGGCAGGGCAGTGCTGTGCCTTACAGGATGTGAAGTAGCACCCCTGGCTCCTGCCCACACAGTGCAGAGCATGCCCTGTTGCAGGGGGCTGGAGGGACCCCTCCCTGCAGTCAGGTGGCTGGTCCAGGTCCTCAGAGGCCCCCATGTGGACTACACACTTCACTACCAGCCATGAGGGGGAGACAAGTTGCTCATCACTAGTGAATGGTTTTCCCATACAGAGAGCTCCTGAGAAAGTCTAATCTGGAACTCCTACTTCTATCCCTTTTTTCTACCTATAACTACACCAAGGTGTGAATATGCCCACCTTACCCTGTATCTCTCCTCCACTGTCTTTGCCTAATTTTTTTACTATCTTGGGGGAATTCACATCAGCATGAGACAGCACTTCTAATTAAGCCTTCCCATATTCCTCTGCTAGGATCATAATATGATTTTGGATATTAAACTCATTCAGCAGTATATATGAAAGAGTATCATTTATCATTAGAATGTTTTACATCTTAAAATAAGTATTATAAGCCGGGTGTGATGGCACACGCTTGTAATTCCAGCATTTGGGAGGCTGAGACTGGAGGATCCGGGTTCGAGGCCAGCCTCAGCTACCTAGTGAGGCCTTCCGCAACTTAGTGAGACCCTGTTTCAAAATAAAGGATAAAAAAAATAGGACTGGGGGTGTAGCTCGGAGGTAGAATGCCCCTGGGTTCAATCTCCAGTACCGCAAAAAAAAAAAAAAAAAGTATTATAAATGCATTTCTGACACACAGAGACAAGAGTATTGACTGGTTAAAATGAAAATGTATCTTAAAATTTTTAGCCAGTGTAGCTGGGCATGGTGGTACATGCTTGTAATCCCAGTATTTGGGAGGCTGAGACAGGAAGATCATGGGTTCACAGCCAGCCTCAGCAACTGAGCAAGACCCTGCACAACTCAGTAAGATCCTGTTTCAAAATAAAAAATAAAATAAGGCTGGGGTTGTGGCTCAGAGGGAGAATGCTCTGGGTTCAATCCCCAGCATCATTAAAAAAAAAAAAAAAAAAGCCAGGCGTGGTGGCGCACGCTTGTAATCCCAGCATTCGGGAGGCTGAGACCAGAGGATCCGGGTTCATGGCCAGCCTCAGCTACCTAGTGAGGCACTCCGCAACTTAGTGAGACCCGGTTTCAAAATAAAGAATAAAAAATAGGGCTGGGGGTATAGCTCGGAGGCTGAATGCTCCTGAGTTCAACACCCAGTACCACACACACACACACAAAAAAAGATCTTTAGCTAGTGTAGAAGTAAAACACAGGACCACAGCACTAGAGGTAGAAGAAAATTGTCATAAGATCCCTAAGAGGTACATGGCAAGGCTGACTTCAGAAGGCAGATTGATGGGTGTAACATGCACACCAGAACCTCTAGAGAAACCACTAAAAGAATGATACAAAGTCAAGCTGGGCGGGGTAGATTGATGGGTGTAACATGCACACCAGAACCTCTAGAGAAACCACTAAAAGAATGATACAAAGTCAAGCTGGGCGGGGTGGCGCACACTTGTACTTCCAGTACTTGGGAGGCTGAGAACGGAAGATCCAGCAACTTAGTGAAGCTCTCAGCAATTTAGTGAGACCTTGTTTCAAAATAAAGAATAAAAAATAGGGCTGGGGGTGTAGCTTGGAGGTAGAATGCCCCTGGGTTCAATCCCCAGTACCACAAAAAAAAAAAAAAAAAGGAATTATATAAAGTCAACAGAGAAGTCAGGACAGGATTAGTAAAAACACTCAATTCATTAAAAAAAAAGGCAGGAAAGGAATTAAAGCAGAAAAACTAATAAAGTAGAGGGGACCAAGTGAAACAAATGCCAAAACAATCAGCATAACCTAAACACAGTAATAACTTCATTAAAATCAAATAGAGTGGGCTAGGGATGTAGCTCAGCGGTAGAGTGCTTGCCGACAATATCTGAGGCCTCAGGTTCAATCTCCAGTACTGTGCACGAGTGTGCACACATACACAATAAAATAAATAAATAAATAAATAAATAAATAAATAAATAAATAAATAAATAAAATGGACTATAAGCAGTCCAAAAAGGGTAGAGACTGTCAGACTGAATTTTAAAAGAAAATCATGCATGGGTTAAGATACACAGGTTAGAAGTAAAAGGATAAAACATCTTGCCAGGCAAACATGAAGCATATGAAAGCTAGTTTCGCTCTGAAACTATCAAAGTAGACCTCACAATGAAAGCATCATGGGAGGTGAAGACAGACAGACACTTTCATAACACAGGACAGTCAATTCCTCAATAGGAGATAGCAATCTTAAATGTGTACGCTCCCAAACACACAAAAGGAAAACTGACAGAACAAAGAGAAAAACCAGTCCACCATCACAGACACACAATACAGAGTCAGTGAGGAAACAGAATAAAGGCTGGCAGGCTCTTTTTGTGAAGTGGCGAACAGCAGATACCTGAGGAGGACAGTGAGCATTCTCAGCTCTGCAGCTGAGTGGTGACGGCTCTGTCACACAACCAGTTTCACTGCACAGCCCTAGGCAGCACCAAAAACACAGAGCAAACACATACAGTGTTACAAGACAACTCCTCACAACAGTTGTAGGGTCAGGACTGACCTAGGACATTAACAATTTATAACTTGAGCTACACAGCTTGCTGGAGGAAGTCCTAGTTTTAATCTGTACATCACCTGGCAGTTACTTTCCTAAACCCAAATGACCTCCAAGCCTGAAGGAGGGCCTTAGATTTTATTTAATGTTTTAGAATTTAGTGAACATCTTCTTAGTCAGGATTTTATACTGGAAAGTTTATGCAACTTTTACTTCCATACAGTAATACACCACATACTGGCGTTCCGGTCAGTGAGGAAGTGCATGCACAATGGTGTCCCCTAAGATGACACCATCAGTGGCATCTATGCAAGGACACTCCAGGACGTGGCACAGGAGAAAGCCGCTGATGAGGCATTTTGAGGATTGCGTTGCTCTCTAATCAAACAGGCTAGTAATTTCAGTATTAATAATAATCTTCCAGCCAGGCGTGGTGGCGCACGCTTGTAATCCCAGCATTCGGGAGGTTGAGACCAGAGGATCCCAGGTTCGCGGCCAGCCTCAGCTACCTAGTGAGGCACTCCACAACTTGGTGAGACTCGGTTTCAAAATAAAGAATAAAAAATAGGGCTGGGGTATAGCTTGGAGGTAGACCACCCCTGAGTTCAATCCCTAGTACCGCAAAAAATAATAATAATAATAATAATAATAATAATAATAATAATCTTCCATTCTCTACACCTACTGCTAGGAAAATAAGACAGTCCATAGGAATGAATAAATTACCAATTTACACTTATATCAGAAATTCCAATTTCCTATGTCTACAAATTTTAAAAGGGTTAATACTATAGCAGAGTGAACAATGAAATATTCTACATAAGCACTGCCCAGAATCATCCTACATTCATTGTAAGAAAACAGATCAACTCATTCAAAGATGAGATGAAGATGACAGAAATGTCCAAAATATGAACCTTGCTCTATTTTATCAAGAGAGACATACACCCTCAGCATATTTCCCACAATAGTCACATGACTCCAGACTACTAAATGATGAAGTGCAGCCAGTAGGAAAGCATGCCACTCATTAAAGGTTATGTTAGAAAAACTTAAAACACATGCTGCTAGCAGAAACAACATCTTGGACAATTAAGAAGAGACATGGCAGTTCCAAGATCCATATACTTCACCTTCCGCAGCCGGTGACTTATCTCAACCACAGGTGCAGCAATCAGAGTCGAAAGTACACCCTGGTGGACGGGCGTATCCTCATGCCAGAATTGCACGGTGGTTATAAATTCATGAAGAGGGGTCTGAACAGAATAAAGGAGCTACAAGAAAACACAGGTCACAATCAGTAGAGCTAAAAACCATGGTTTAAAGAAAATGACTTTAAAATGAGCGTTCCTAGCCGGGCGTGGTGGCGCATGCTTGTAATCCCAGCATTCGGGAGGCTGAGACCGGAGGATCCGGGTTCGCGGCCAGCCTCAGCTACCTAGTGAGGCACTCCGCAACTTAGTGAGACTTGGTTTCAAAATAAAGAATAAAAAATAGGGCTGGGGGTATAGCTCAGAGGTAGAACACTCCTGAGTTCAACCCCCAGTACTGCAAAAAAATAAAAATAAAAATAAAATGAGCATTCCTGCTGTCCTCCCTATTATTCCAGGAGTCATATCAATGCCCACTCTTTGCAAATGAATTCATGTAAGAACCTGACTAGGACAAGTATGTCCAACAACCTTCAATTACATCCATTAGCTAAAGACAGAATAAAATTCAAAGTCTTCAATATTCCAAAAAGAACCTCCCATTTAAGCATTTTAAAAATCTTCATTAAAAATACTAGAAAAAATAGTATTTCTCTGATAAGAAAGAAATATTAGAAAAAAAAAATCTCCCCATACCAACATGAATCTGTTTAGGAATTGGAGTAAAACAAATCTGGCATATGGGTTTATATATATATTGGTTTCTCAATAATCTCAAATCACACTAGTCACTGGAAATTTTTCCTGGACAAGTCTCTATTGCTCTACAAATAATAAAATTTTGCATCTCCAAAAGTCTATTCTGTCTGACCCAGCAGTGGTGGCACACTCATGTAATCCCAGTATTTGGGAGTCTAAAACAGAAGGATCACAGGTTGGCAGATAACTTAGCAAGACCCTGATCCAAAATAAAAGACCCTGTTTCAAAATAAAAAGTAAAAGCTTGGCATGGTGACACATGCTTGTAATCCCAGTATTTGGGAGGGTGAGACAGGAGGATCGTAGGTTTAAGCCCAGCCTCAGCAATACAAGGCCCTCTGTAACATAGTGAGACTCTGTTTCAAAATAAACAATAAAATAAGACTGGGGGTATAGCTCAGAGGTAGAACGCTCTTGGGTTCAGCCCCAAGTACCACAAAAACATTTAAAAAAATTTTTAAAAAGTAAAATAGGGTTGGACCTCACACACATGGAGTCATTCTGCCTGGACAGTCCTAGAAGTGACCTTTGCACACACACAGAGGTTACAGCAATTAGCTCTGCTTCCTGCCCTGCTCTGAGACTGGCAGGTGGTCCAAAACCTGGGCCCTGAGGCTGCTGTGCCTCAGCCCATTGCAGAGAGATGTTTCTGAGTATGCCACCAGAGAACACAGCCCTGCCTGAAGGGGCAGGATCTAGCAATGACCCCTTGCCCTTCCACAGAGGCACAAGCAGGGGCTGGGTGTGCAGGTGTGCAGCTGTGATTCCACACAGCCCAGCCTTGGCGCCTCCAGCAGACACTCCACCCAGTGACCCTGCCCATGAGGCTGCAGTACCCGCAGGCCTTCTTCCGGTTGTTTCCTGAAACTCCGTGCAATACATTCCAACATTTTCTGAAATACTTTCTGGATTGCATCAAACAGCGCTCTGACTTCATCTGAATCTCTCTTCTGAATCAAGGAACTCTCTGTCACTTCTTTCAGAATGCCGAGAAGTAATGAAACGTAAAAAAATTCCTTCACTAGAAAAAGAGGGGAGGGGAGTCAGCAACACAGACACGTAAACCAGCCTAACTCATCATCTGTACACACGAAATGGTAAGTTAAAGAGCTTGTTGTAATGTGCAAATACCAAAACCCAAGCTGAGCCGGTTAATCTAAAGTCTAACAAAGAAAATAACATAAAAGCTCTGCTCTATTTAAGTACAGAACCAATATCGTCAGTAGTAGTCACAGTGTTTCTGACACAGTCACTAATAAGACCTCTTCCCATGTGTGAACACACAGCAGTTCAGCTGTGGGGCTCCTGGACACCTAAATTATTTCTCTCACATAACAGTGCAGTCAACACCCAACTATGATAAGTGACCAGAAGGCCCTGAGATCTCTCAAAATGGTATGATCATCTCACAGGCTGGCTGTTAAATTGCCATCACTTGGTAGTAGCTTATTTATTGTCCTCTTCTTCCAAATCATCTCCTTTCCTGCGTTGTATTAATTTGGTAAAAGCCAAGTGTGGTGTTGCACACCTGTATTCCCAGTACTTGGGAGGCTGAAATAGGAGGATCACAGGTTGGAGGCCAGTGCGCAATAACTTAGACCCTGTGTCAAAATAAAACATAAAAATAGAGCTGGAAGTGTAGCTCAAAGGTAGAATGTCTCTGGGTTCAATCCCCAGTGTCACCAAAAAAAAAAAAGTAAAGTCTCTGTATATAACCCTACTTGTACTATTTACCTTTGAGACCTTGAGTTTTCATTTGCCCCTCAAATCAATCTTCTTGGTAAGTAGCTACAAAAGCAGAGCCAGCGACCTGTCCGCAATAAGCTTCACGAAAGAATCCACATGATCTGTGCTGCTCACTCATGCAGCCCAGGCGCAGGCTAGTGCTTGGCTGTGTGCACAGAACAGGCCCGTGCTGCAAAATGCCTTCTTACCCTAAAACACACTATGCCATAAAGCACAGAAACCATACTCCTCGTGAAGAGGTGGTCACTTAGGTGACAAGGAAGGCTTTCATAGGCAGCGGGCCTGGAGACAGAGGGCAAGCTCCTCAAGCCATACACAGATTAGAAGATGCAAGAAGTTCTGCTAGAGATGGAGGCACTAACCTACAACTCAAACCTACCTGCTACAGGGAGCTAGAGACTCAGTTCCAGCTGCATCTCTGTGCACTCTAGTTTACCCTGTGGCTCTGCCAGAATCAATAAACACTTTCTTAAGTCTCTAAAGCCACAACAAAAACTTTCAAGGAACTATGCTGTCACTCAAAAGAAGGCATAAGGACACACTCCTCACACATGCTCCTCACTGAGCTCTAAACCACAGACTAAAGACCTGACAGATGAGAGGGGCTATCCTCTTACATCCATCCTGGGGTAAGCAGTCTCTGAAGACTGATGGAAATCTGGAACACTACAAGTTATTCCATTATATCTTACCAAATACGTAACAGATACATGGGTGACCTGCTGACACCACCTCAGGATGCACAGTGACATCACACAGAAGGCACTGATCTGGGAGGTCTGTTAATGCTGTGGACTCTGTCTCTTGAGGGCAAATAGGCTCACAGGCCACTGCTAAGTAGGGGAGGTGGTCAGTCTGAAACTAAATAAGTCTTGGCTCCTATGGCTTTTCCCAGCATGTTAATCTTTTAGGCCACCAAAATGTCTGCAAATGAACAAGAAGTCTACTAATTGAGCAAGAGCAGTAGGTCACAGAACCAGCCTGGCATGACCCATGGGGCTGACCTTCAGTGCTATCCCTGCACTGCATGCTGGTGGCCTCTGTCTCCAGGGTGCAGCAGCCCCAAACTGCCTTGCGCTCCCTCCAGTTATAGCCTTTACTTAACATTTAAGACAAAGTCCTATATGTATTATAATATTCACTTCTTAGAACTTTAACATTCCTTTTTAAAACTGTGCTGGTACTTTTTACTAGGAAAATCTTTTTCTATGAGCACTACTATTTTTAGTGCTTGATTTTGCAGAATGCACAGACTTTTGAAGCCTACATCTTGTGCTACAGTGGGAACACTTGCATGTCTGTGAACCTGGTTTCTTACATCGAGGCTACACAATGACTACCCAGCCGTACTACAGGCATACCCCTTCTGTAATAAGCATTTCAGCATGGAGAACACCATACTTGAATGTAACTAACACATACATAAATATTCTTAAGTTAAAATGATTTCATTATCAGAACTCTTTCAAGACAGGCGAAAAGTCCAACAAACAGTCGATTCAGGACTATCTGCCTAAACTGCCAATTAGGATCCCAGATCCATTTTAACAGCTACAGGAGAATGACCACACAGTGGCCCAATCTGGACAAGTTCAGTCACAGTCAAGTCAGTAGCTGTGGACCTTATTTTGGAGGAACAGATGTCACTGTGTAAAGAAGCTGGTCAACTGTGGATCTAAAATTCTAGTTGGCTACTTAGGAAAGTGAATTTTATAAATACTCAAAGTAGATTCGGTTCTTAGGGGAAAATAATTCCTAAATGATAAATGAAGTTTAAAAAATAAATGGTTTTGTTTCACTCATTAAATGGAAGCACAAAATTCAGTTTTCATAACAAAGAGTTTAAACAAAGAGGAAAAATAAACTAGGAAACAATACTGGTACTACTGAATATGTAGTCTTTAACCTTGAAAATTTTAAACCAATGCTGTAAAGTCTTGCTTGTAAGCAAAGACCAACTTAAGGACATGGACCAGTATCCTAGCTCCAGTGCCACCAAAACACCACCTCCAGCACCAGCACAGGGAAGAGACAAGACCACTTTCAAGTGTGCCAGGAAGACAACAGACCACAGGACAAGACGACAAGTGAACGGATGTACCAAATCCAGTTTGCTACAGGATGTCATTCCCAGTCTCTTCTAGCAAACCTCTGGGCTTAAGAAGTGTAAATTCCAAACACTGATGCTTTCATAGATCTCAGTAACTAGAATGTGTAGTGAAAAATCACCTAAAAACTGTCTACACCACAGAGGTGGGGCTGAAGCCTGGCAGTTAAGAGTTAGGGATTAGTGGTCAGGAGACCTAGTGGGGTGACAGCTTAACAGTATTCTTCTTGGCCAGAGACTGGACCTAGCACTAGCCCCGGGTGTAGTGCCCATCTAGGCCACATGGCTGCACCCCTTCCTATCATTTTCTGACTGAACAGAGACCTTGGGCCTCACGACCCAGGGGCTCAGGTGGCTCTTCTCTCACTGAGCACATCTTCATGGAGGATGCAGCAACAGCAGGCGGAAGCACTCACGGCACCACGTTAATAGGTGCCATGCGTTACTTTTGCTGTCCCCTTCCTTGTCCTGAGGCATTACCCAACAATTCTCACACCCCAAATACACAAGCACAAGGCCAGAGGACAGCCAACAAGGACAATTCTGTGAGGTCCCTACACAGGTGCCAGGATGAGGAAAATCTGCCTGACAATGTAGCAGACCCCAGGGAGAAACAGGTCCTAAGACACACAGAAGAAACTCTGAATAGTCGTGTCTGACAGCAGAAATACCCCTGAACTTCCTAGCTCCATCAGCTAGTAAATCCCTCTTTTTGGTCTAATCTAGTTGGCATTACTTATCTGTCACTTGAAAGCGAGAGGCCTAATTCCACAAAGTAAAGGATGGAGGGAAGAAGTGGGGAGGACTTGCTATAATGCTACAAACAGCCTTTGAATGAAGTATACTGTGCCTGTTTGCATGATTCCAAGACTCTGCTGTAAAAGTTTTATCTGGAACTTGGGATCTCCAAGGCCAACCATGATGACATCTTTACACACAGTCAGGTAGGTCTGTAAGAGAAAGATGAGGTTTATCATCAAAGGCCATTTAAAAAAGACCAACGGGGCCTGATAAAGTTTTTCCTATATGGTGTGCTAGTTCTCACAGATATTTACAAAGATGTTTCTAAAGGGACTCCTATAAGGACACATTAACTCTCATTTTTGTTTCCATAAGAAATCTAGAGATATATTTTATATAATTCCACCAACCTAACCAAACATCTAACACATGCAATGTGTAAAATAACAAAGTTATGCAGCTTATTCTTTATAAAAAGATAAACTCTAGATATTTAAATGCCACTGTAAGTATTTAATTTTAGACCAATACCAAGGTCTAACATTACACTTCAAAACAGAAAAAGCAATTGTGCACACACAACACACAGCCAGAAGAAAGGCTTCCACTGTGTCCCATGACTGCTGACCTGGATTATTTGTTGATAGATGACCCTTTGAAGCTTCAGATGTTCTTCTTCTTGGTCTTGAATTAAAGATAAAACTTTGCTCTCTAACCAAAATCCAGTGTCTTCCAAGATAGATAGATGGACTTTCCCCTCTGAGCAGAACTGTCCAACACAACCACAAAAGGCAGATGAGTAAAAGAGCATCTCTGAGAGGGGCTGCTCATACCAGGGGCCACATGCTGCACACCTTTTGCTGGAGATGGATGCTCAGCCGGCAGTAGAGACTGAAGGCTCGAAGGGCGGCTGCTTCACTGAAGTGATGGGGCTTCCTACCCGGTGACTGCAGAAGCAATTCCAGATCTGCCTGCAATATCACAACCTCAGAGCCACATTCTGACACGTCACCACAGTATCCTCTATGGCAAGTACCACTGGGAGCACCTGACACCCGCTCTGGTGAAGCCCAACTTCTGCTGCCTCTGCACCAGAGCACGAGTGGCTGAGTGGACTTGAGAAGCACACAGCCATCTACCCCACAGGACCACATGCAGAGGGCTAGGTCCACAGTTCTCTTCTGCCGAACATGGGCTGTGCAGAGGTGGCCCTGCAGGGACTGGCCAGGGGCAGAGCAGGAGGGGAGGAAATGGGGACTCCACAGGGTGCTAAAGGCACAAGGAATTCATATCAAACACTCCCTAGAAAAAATTTTTTCCTAGAAAAAATTTACAAACACCTTCAAGGAAACGGGTATTTCCTCAATCATGGGTAGAACACATGTTCCTGTAGATGGTAGGTTCTGGGAAGTAGGGATAATCCATCTGTGTCCTGGCACCCCAACAGGATAGGCAGAAATGTGGGCTCTGAATGCTGCTCATGAGAAGACCACGGCGGGGAAACGCCTCTGCTCCCAATCTCAGCCTGCCCGTCTCCGTGTCCGTGTCCTTACGGTCTATGGCATTCTCAATTCCAGCTCAAAGTTATAGCACCATAAATATGAAAAACCACCATGTACAATCAGTGAACATTCAGGACAGAAAGTTACCTTTGACAACTCAAGTGCTTTCAGGAGATGGTTAAGTTTCTTTGGGGGCGCAGAGAGTAAGCACTCTCGATTCTTTGGATGGGTCAGCAAATACTCCATGTAAACCAACGCTAACTCAGGTTTCACAGGGCGTGTGTCATGGATTTGCACTTTACGTTTGGATGTCGAATGACTCTGAAGGGGATAAGCAGACAATTATAGAGCATGTTCCCAGAAGAGGATGCAGTTTCCAGCACACACTGTCCTGGCTCCCTGCCTTCACAGAAGGCACACACACCTTGGCCTGGGGTTGCTCCCTGGGCAGCCAGTCATCAATGAGCTCCAGCACATGCCCCACCTGCCCCCAGGAGCAGAGACAGTCCAGCAGGGTACAGTAGCTCTTGTCTGCAGTGCCCTCCTCCTGGCTCCTCAAGGTGGAGATCACGCCACAGCTGAGAATGTCGAGTACATGAAACCAGGTTAGCATCCCAAAAGGGGAAAAAACTCAAGAGCAAGAGCTGAGGGGTACCCATATTGTCACACTAACACTCAATGTTCTACGGTGCCAGATAAACACGCCCCGCCAGGAAACATCAACGAATAGCAGCTTTGGGAGGCACTCAACAGTCAAGGACATACACCCCGATGTTCTTTCCCCCTTTGTTTCTGTGCCATCTATGACAGATTTTAGAGAAAGATTTCCTAATTCTGGCAAGTAATTTTTGTTTAGCACCAAAATATTCATTTTTTCATAAGTATAAATAAAAACAAGTAATTTGTACTAAGATAATAACTAAAACTCTAGAGCTACACTGCTTAGTCAAAAAAAGTATACAAGGTTGGGTGTGGTGGTGCATGCTTGTAATCCCAGTACTTGGGCAGCTGAAATGAGGATCGCAGGTCAGCCACAGCTACTTAGTAAGGCCCTCTGCAACCTATTGAAACCCTGTTTCAAAATAAGGAATAAAAAATAGGGCTGGGAGTGTAGTTCAGAGGTAGAATGCCCCTGGGTTCAATCCCCAGTACTGAAAAAAAAAAAATTGTATGCAAAGACTGGGGGTACAACTCAGAAGTAGAACATACTCCCAGCATGCCCTGGGTTCCATCCCTGGCACTGTAAAATTAAACAAAATAGTATGTAAGTCAGAAATATAATCATGTGTGTGGAGTGGGGGCAGTTACTGGGGACTGAACTCAGGGGCATTCTACCTCTGAGCTATACCCCCATCCCTATTTTTATTTTTATTTTGAAACAGGATCTCACTAAATTGTGTAGAACCCTGCTTAATTGCTAAGGCAGGCCTCAAACCTGTGATCCTGTCTCAGCCTCCCGAGTACTGCGATTACAGGATTGTGCCACCACAGGCTCAAAGATACAATTTTAAATAGTCTAGAGAGCTGGGCATGGTGGTGCATGCTTGTAATTTCAGTATTTGGGAGGCTGAGACAGGAGGAACACAGGTTTGCGGCCAGCCTCAGCTACTTAGTGAGGCCCTCCACAACTTAGTGAGACTCTGTTTCAAAATAAAAAATAAAATAGGGCTGGGGGGTGTAGCTCAGAGGTAGAATGCCCCTGGATTCAATCGCCAGTACTGGAAAAAAGAAATTTCTAAAATTCATATTTTAAAATGTAAAGAGAAAAAGATGAAGTAAATTTCAATAACCAATCTTACTCAACCCAATCTATCCAAAATGCTCTAACACGTAATCAATATTTTACAGTGTTCATTTCACACCAAGGCTCCAATTCCATACATATCCTCGACTCAACAGCATGTCTCAACCCGTACGGCCACATTCCAAGTGCCCAGAGCCATGTGTAGTGAGATGTGGCTATGGGCTCTGGAGTTTCACCACACCAGGTGCTAAAAGAAGCCCAGACTTTCACATGTTAGTCCCTCATGTCTCTCCAGAGCCCACTGAAATCACATCCTGGAGTGCCCTGGCACACCAAGGGAAGGGCTATGAACTGAAAGCTAAAGGAGAGGTCGTCTCTTGACTGTACACAGTACGGTGGAGATGAGACTCCTGCTTTACTACAGCATACCTGAAGGGAGGGACAGCCGAGGCTGGCAGGAAAGACATTAGCATGAACAAAGGGATCTTGCAGCGATCATCCTAGGAGCAAAAAAGGAGAATAAGACAAACACAGGTAATTGCACTAGGACATTTTGGAAGCCTATCTCCAAAGCTATTCAGCAAGAACTCTGGTAATCCTTCACTGTTTAAAGGGAAAGGAATCCTACTGGTAGACCTCAGGTTTGAGGAGTGAGAAGATTACTATCAAATCAAGTATCCTGAAGTTTTTATACAACCTTTAATATTGTGCAAATACATCAGGCACCAATATAGAACCTACAGATACAACAGTGAACAGAATGAACAAAATTCTACATTGTCATCTGCTTTTTAAAAATACTGATAAAAGGAAAAAAACAACTATGAACTTGGTATTCTGAACATAACTCTCAAGAGAAGAAAACTTGTCAGAGAAATTCTTTTTTGTGTGTGTGTGTGGTACCGGGGATCGAGCTCAGGGGCGTTCTACCTCTGAGCTACACCCCTATCCCCATTTTATTTTTATTTTGAAACAGCATTTCACTAGGTTGATGAAAGTCTCACTAGTTGCTGAGGCTGTCCACAAACCTGTGATCTTCCTGCCTCAGCCTCCCAAGTACTGGGATTATAAGCACATGCCACCACGCCTGGCAGAGAAAATCCTATAAAATGAATCAGAACAGCTGTACAAAGACAGTGTAACTTGATAGGAACTCACAGGCTTCAGAGTTATGAAGCCCAAACTAAGTCCAATCAGAACCTGTAACCCACGAGCTAACAGAGGTTGGAAGGGGCTACCCCTGGAGTCCATTCTATTCCCTCCTCAGCAAAACAGACTGAGGGCTGCTGAAGAACTGAGTGAGACAAACCACAGGTCACATGGGTGCAACAGAGCCTGGTAATGTGCAATGTGCTAATATGATATTATAGTTTTATTAGGATTAACTAACATTATTGCAATAATAAAGTAAATCAAGCAGATTTTAACTATTTTGATCCCATCAAGAACACCCTATAAGAAGCATTCTTCGTTGGGACAGTGAGGCAGGCGATGGTGGATTCTAAAAGAAAAAAATATTTTTTCTGAAAATATACATAAAATAGAAACAAGCAAAACCAGAACCTGATGTATTATTTATCTGCATTCAGTTACGGCAGCCCATTCTGACCCCAGAACTCTCAATAAAGAAAGATATTTTCACTGGGCATAGTTGGCACACATTTGTAATCCCAGCACTTGGGAGGCTAAGACAGAAGGATTGCAAGTTCAAGGCCAGCCTCAGCAACTTAGCAAGATTCTCAGTGACCTAGTGAAACCCTGTTTCAAAATAAAAAATCAAAAAGGGCTAGGAAGCCAGAGGTGGTGGCATACACCTGTAATTCCAATACTTGGGAGTCTGAGACAAGACCAACCTCAGCAACTCAGCAAGCCCAACCTCAGCAACTCAGCAAGGCTCAACAACTTAGTGAGATTCTGTTTCCAAATAAAAATGAAAAGGGCTGTGGGTAAAGCTCAGAAGTAGAATGCCCCTGGGTTCAATCCCCAGTACCAAAAAGGTATTTTCTTAACATTGCAAGTAGACTAATACAGGTGGCTCACTAACCATTTTCTCATCGGAGAAGAACACAAGCCTGTCCTGAGATCCTGGCATTAGAGAACCCTCCAGCAGAAACACCAGGACTACCTGACCCACTGCCTTGCATACCCTGCAGACCCCACATACTGTTGATCTATCTCAGCTGGTGCTAATTAATTGAGTTTGTAATTGACTGGCAAAGTTGGCAATGAAGATGATTTGCCTTTGTGGCAGATCATGGTTTCATTTCAGAACTAAGCCTAGAGACTTGACAGTCACAGAAGCATGGCTCAGAAAAATGACATGGTCCAAAGTCACATGTACAGTTAGCAGAAGAGCTGAGAGTGACATTTAGGAAGAAAAAGATAGTGCAAAAACCTATGATCTTTCTATATTTAAACTATGTTTTCTATATAGTTGGGAATAAATATGTATTTTTATTTGCTAGTCTTTTTTCAATTTGGTTTTGAAATATGAACTTTCTGCTGGGTTGAGGATGTAGTTCGGTGACAAAGAGCATGCCTAACTTGCACGAGGCCTTGGGTTTAATTCTCAACACCCAAAGAGGAAGGAAGGAAGGAAGGAAGGAAGGAAGGAAGGAAGGAAGGAAGGAAGGGAGGGAGGGAGGGAGGAAGTGAACTTTCTCCAGAAGGAAAACATCAAGAAACAAGGTTTCCTTCTTCCAAACAAATCACACACATGAAGAGAAAATAGTGGTTACCAGAGGCTGGGCTGGGAGATGTTTGTCAAAGGACATAAATTTCAGTTAGACAAGAGGAATAAGTTTGAGATCTACTGTACAACATGATGACCATAGCTAATAACAATGTACAGCATAGTAAGACCCCAAATCCCTAACAGAGCAGATTTTGTGTTCTCACAAAAAATGATAAGTATGTGGACTGTAACGCATGTGTTAAATAGCTCAATTTAGTCATTCCGCAGATAAACATATTTCAAAACATCATGTTGGACAAAAAAATGTCTTGCTTAAAAGGATGGCCCAAGACTTACCTTAAATACCTTCAGATACTCTGGAAGCACAGACGCAAACTTGTTAACAGTATAAACTTTGGCCTCATTATTATTTTCCAGACTTCTATAGATGCTCTTCCAGAGAATCACAATGATCTCTAGTAGGCCTGCCATGGATGCAACATCATTTACTGACAGCGTTTTGTCGAGAACCTGTAACAAACAATGTTATTGTGAAAGAATCTCATAACAAGTATTAAAAGATAATGGCACAATCTTCAGAAGCACATCTCAGAATAACAGATCTAAAGCAGACGTGTAAAAAAAAAAATCAAGACTATTTTTATGACATAATATGATTTTATGAGCCGGGCATGGTGGCGCATGCTTGTAATCCCAGCATTTGGGAGGCTGAGACTGCAGGATCCGGGTTCATGGCCAGCCTCAAATACCTAGTGAGGCACTCTGCAACTTAGTGAGACCCTGTTTCAAAATAAAGAATTAAAAATAGGGCTGGGGGTATAGCTCGGAGGTAGAATGCCCCAGAGTTCAATCCCTAGTACCGTAAAAGAAAAAAGAAAAAAAAAATAATAATATGACTTTATTCTTATTTTGGATTTGGAATCTCAATAAGGGAGGTAAATGTGTTTTAAAATTCTTGATTACCTGTTTATATAAATTAAACAGACATATGAATTAAAACTCTTCTAAAATCAAAAGATGTCACTTTTTACCACAACTCCGAAGTGAATGGAGGGGTGGCACACCTATAGAGAGATGACTAAAACACAAGACCCTGCCCAAACCACCCAGCAGGATGCAGAGCTGTCAGCCACCTTCATTCCATGGCTGATGGGACACAACCCTAAAACTGGAATACCAACTGCTTATCATCAACAACCACTGCAACATGGTTTCTCTGGGAAAAAGCAAAGTTAGCTATCTTATCAAATACTTAGTGTTTTAAAATGTGTTAAAGTAACCAAACTTACAAAGCAAAGAAATTGCTAACAGCTTACAAATATTAGAGGAATGATATAAATAACAGATTGACAGACAGGCATGGTGGCACATGACTGCAATCCCAATACTTGGGAGTCTGAGACAGAAGGAGCACAAGTCTCGGCAACTTAACAAGTCCTTGATTCACAGTAAAAAATAAAAAGGGCTGGAGGCACAGCTCAGTAATAGAACATCCCTGAGTTCAATCCCCAGTACCACAATAAATAACTGACAAAAGTTATCATTCTGTACTTAATTGTATGTTTTCCTGCTACAGTTCTGTAGAAAGAAGAGGAATTTATTAGAATGTACATGTGGTTGACACTGAGCATTCAGATGTGTGACCACTACACACTACCAGCATAAATTCAGGAAAAACAAATAGGTATATTTCTTTTAAAACAAACCAAAGAAGCCATGATTCAACAGAGCAGCCTAATCATTCAAGTTTATAAAAAAAAAAGTCACCACTTCCTCTTTATTAATATCACTTGAAAAATGTGCTAAATGCCTAGTAATAGTTCATTAAATATGAAGCCAACTTTTTATTTTAGCAGAGAACACCTTTGGTTTTTAGTAGATAGCAATGAGAAAGGCTTAAAAGGTCACTTCAAAAATTTTTGTCTGTCAGGCTTGGTGGCGTACGCTTGTAATCCCAATACTTGGGAGACTGAGACCGGAGGATCTGGGTTCGTGGCCAGCCTCAGCTACTTAGTGAGGCTCTCCGCAATTTAGTGAGACCCTGTTACCAACTAAAAAATAAAAAATAGGACTGGGGGTGTAGCTTGGAGGTAGAACGCCCCTGGGTTCGATCTCCAGTACCGCAATAAAAAAAAAAAAAATTTGTTCTTAGCCATATAAATATTCTTACAATGAGAATACATATATGACAAATTACATATATACATTTTTTTGCATAAGGTACAATGGAGCTATATGTTTCTAAACCATCATCTTTCCTAGTGATACAGAACCTGACCTAAAAGGGAAGCTTTCTCAATAACATCTAGCTACTAATAATTAAGAGTGAAGAATTGCTTCAGTCTTTTAAAATGTAAAAGTCTCAGCTGGGCATGGTGGCACATGCCTGTAATCTCAATACTTGGGAGGCTGAGACAGGAGGGTCACAGGTTCAAGGATAGCCTCAGCAACTTAGTGGGACCCTGTTTCAAAATAAAAGATAAAATAGGGATGGGGGTGTTGCTTAGAGGTAGAACATCCCTGGGTTCAATCCCCAGTACCCCCCCAAAAAAAGAAAGAAAAGGAGGAAGGGAGGGAAAATATGTCTCTTAACTATTACCCTAGAAAATGCGTTCTCTTGTTCTTTTTTGCAAAAGCATTTCCATTCCCAGCGGAGCATGCAGGTGGCCCGTGCCATGCCTGGGTGCTCTCATCCCTGTCTATCACTGTTACCTAACTCATGTGCTGGGGTTCTCCAGAGGACTCTGTCAGTGTCCTGGCATCTCCAGCTGAGGCTCCCGAAGATCACTCCCCTGAAAAGTTCTGCACACTCTGTCCACACACTAAGAGAAAAGCCCAAAGAGAAGGACTCACATTCCACCAACTGACTGACTGTGCACACTGGGGCTTCGTGTGTGAGCAACGGAAGCTGCTGGTCAGTCACAGTGTGTGAATGAAATCAACACTGATCTCTGCCTGCTTTTCTCCCTCTGCTGAGCATCTGTTTTCCTGAACTTTTTCAGAAAGTTCCTGCTCAAAACTTTCAGCCCAGTGTAACTGAGTGGCAGAGAGAAAAGGGAAACATCTGTATAGGGATGGGGCCAGTAACTTGTTGAGGTGCACCACGGGTTGTGCTGGGATGACTCTGGCAAAGCTGCCACCCTTGGAAAGGCAAAGTCAGAGCGCACTTGCCCGCCTCTCCAGGTGGGCACAGGGGGACAGCAGCCTGAGCTGGGCCAGGACCTGGCCAAGAGGTAAGCACACAGGCACTGTGTTTCAGCAAAGGGGAACCGGTCCTGTGATTTTCCTCTAGAGCTGTTTCCAAATAGTTGGGTGCTGCAAAACAATCCAAAAATTTTACTTTAGATGCCCACAGCTCAAGAACTTGTGTGTGAGTATGAGGTACTGTTTATAAGTAATGAGTTTGTCCCAGCCTTACATAGCTTTCTTCGGCTATAACTGGATACGTTAGATGCTTAAGAAATAGCAACTAGAGATTCCCTTTGAGGCCAGGCATGGTAGCACAGCCTGTAAACCCAGTACTTGGAAGGCAGAGATAAGAGGATTACAGGTTTGAGGCCAGCCTTAGCAGTTTAGGGAGGCCCTCAACAACTTACTGTGAGATTCTATTTCAAAATAAAAAATAAAACAGGGCTGGGGGCAAAGCTCAGAGGCAGAATGCTCCTGGGCTCAATCTCTAGTATCACACACACACACAAAACTCCCTTTGATAAATTACTTTTGTGTGTATTCTACCTCTGAGCTATACCTCCAGCTCTATTTTATTCTTTTATTTTTAAACACAGTCTCAGTAAGTTGTAGATGGCTTCACTAAGTTGCTGAGGCTGGTTACCAACCTGTGATCCTCCAGTCTCAGCCTTCCAAATACAGGGATTACAAGAATGCACTACCATGCCTGGCTGATAAATTTACTTTTAAAAAGACAATCCAAGCTGGGTGTGGTGGTGCACGTTTGTAATCCCAGTACTTAGGAGGCTGAGACCGGATGATCCGGGTTCGAGGACAACTTCAGCTACTTAGGTCCTCTGGAACTCAGTGAGACCCTGTTTCAAAATAAAGAATAAAAAATAAGGCCAGGGGTGTATCTCGGAGGTAGAATGCCCCTGAGTTCAATCCCCAGTACCGAAGGGGAAAAAAAAAAAAAAAAAGACAATCCAAGGTGTGGTGGCACACGCTTGTACTTGGGAGGCTGAGACTGAGACCAGAGGATCTGGGTTTGCAGCCAGCCTCAGCTACTTAGTGAGGCCCTCTGCAACTTAGTGAGACCCTGTTTCAAAATAAAGAATAAAAAATAGGGCTGGGGGTAGCTCAGAGGTAGAATGCCCCTGGGTTCAATCCCCAGTACCCCCTCCCCCAAACAAAACAAGACAACCCTACATAAAGTTCAAGCACTGAAATTCAGCTCCAAGGTGTTTCTAGTAGAACCTTATTCCAGAGGCTATATCTGATACCACCTGCCACCCAACTGTGAACTGTGGGAACATTCAGAATCCAGTCCAGCTATGCTCACACAGAGAAGCTTAGGGCAAAGGAAATCTGGGAAAAGGTGCTACCAATCAGAATGTTTCTTCTGTATTACATCCTACCTAGACTCTAAAATAAACTACACAGGATATATACCAGTTCTTTCAAAACGATTATTTATGATCCTCCAAAATAATTTAAATATCAGTACTAACAGAACAAATGAAAATAAGACCATCCCTAGCATAATAGCACTCTGCCTTTCCCTGTAAGAAGTAAGAGCGGCCACTCACACTCACGTTCTCCTTCTCCCGCTCCTCTGGGTCCTCCTGGCACTCTCGCAGTGCCCTCTGGATGCAGGCGTTTAAGCAGTGGCGAATGACATGGATAAGTTTTGCTAAAATATTTAAGATAAACAACAATTAACACTTGTTTCTTCTACAAAATAACTTTGTAATAGGAAAGTTATAATCCTAAATAGCTGAAAGTATTTTTTTTTTTATGTGTTGTACTGGGGATTGAACCCAAGGGCATTCTACCTCTGAGCTCCACCTCAGTCCTATTTTTTATCCTTTATTCTGAAACAGTGTCTCACTAATTTTTGGAGGGCTTTACTAAGTAACCGAGGTTGGCTGGAAACCTTTGATCCTCCTGTCTCAGCCTCCCAAGTACCGGGATTACAAGCGTGCACCACCACGCCTGGCTTGAAAGTATTTTTAAAGGAAATAATTAAAAGATGTACTAAAGCATGAAGCTGATCCAAATGACAACTACTGAACATATATAACGCACACTATACTTTGGGGGTGAAAGGCGACGGGAACTGAGAAGCAGCAGAGTTCCAGACCTAGGTTGGTGCAGGCGGTGTGCTCATGGGCGTACTGATAGAACCTCCTGGCGGCTGCAGGATTCATCTGGACCAGTGTGACACAGCGCTCGCACCAGACCTCCTCCGGCTGGTTTACAGGCAGGAAAGAATCGAAGATGAGGCTCACCAGACGCCGGGACACTGGTCGAGAATCCATTTCCAGACGAACCAAAATGTGCTCCATAGGGCATATTTTCCAAAACTATGAAAAGCACATGTATAGAAGGAAACCATCAGTCATTCCTATCATCTGTACGTGTGCGTGTATGTGCGTGTGTGTGCGAGTGTGTGTGTGTGTGTGTGTGTGTGTGTGTGTGTGTGTGTATGTGCGCACGTGCATACACAGGATTGAATCCAAGGGCATTCTACCTCTGAGCTACACCCTAACACTATTTTATGCTTTATTTTGAAGTAAGAGCTCACTCACTAAGTTACCGCACACTGGCCTTGAACCTGCATTCTCCTGTCTCAGCCTCCTAGGTACTAAGATTATATAGGCATGTGCCATTGTGCAGCCTCATCATGCCTATAATCCTGAAACCTGCTTAAGGAAAGCTTCCAGAATATAGCCAAAGGAGAACTAAGTTTTATATCCAAGAAAATGCATTTCAAATAACCATTAGAATCTCTTACTTTTCTATGAAGAACATAATAAACCTACATTGTGTGTGTGTGTGTGTGTGTGTGTGTGTGTGTGTGTGTGTGTGTGTGTTTTACTGGGGCCCTATTTGGCCCTATTTTGTTTTTTATTTGGAAACAGGGTCTCACTAAGTTGGTAAACCTACATTTTAAGAAGTGCTAATGTATTAGGTATTCAAGCATAAGATTGTGGGAAGACTAGTTATAATTATTTAGCACCATGATTAAACATGATTAATCTACAGTAATTCTTAAATTACACCCATGGTTATCAGTCTATTTTTACATTTGTCAAAACCCATACCTTCGGCCTGTTAGTGTGAAGAGCAAATTTTTAAAATGCTTAACAGATGTGACATAGATATCCACTCCCATCTTGGAGGCAGGGGCATCCCTCCTGCAGAGCCCAGGGCTGCCCCGCTAAGCCCTGGACAGTGAGCAGACTGCCCTGCCAATCTCTGCAACGCCTGAGCCCTGTTCTCACACATGCCACGGCCAGGTTGCTTTGCCTGTCACTCCCTCCTCCAGTCCACTTCAAGTGCCAGGCAACCTGTTAAGACTCAGAACTGATCAGACTGTTCCTCTGCTAGAAAGCATTCAAAGTCACCTACAGGAAACACCAAACTTCTGAGCAAGAAATTCAAGACAAGCCAGACGTGATGGCACATGCCTGTAATCCTAGCACTTGGGAGGCTGAGACAGGAGGATCACAATTTGCAGCCAGCCTCAGCAACTTAGTGAGACCCTGTTTCAAAATAAAAAATAAAAAATAGGGCTAAGGGTGTAGCTCAGAGGTAGAGTGCTCCAGGGTTCGATCCCCAGTACCACCCCCACCCTCCACACACACACACAAAGAAATTCAAGACAAGAGAGAAATACAGAATAGGAAGGGTGTTCACTCAGAACATTCTGGGTTTCACTCAGAATGTCCAAACCCTGGCCTAGGTTTGTTCCACATCAGCCTCCTCTCCTGCACATGGCGACACCCTGGATCTGGCTTCTTCTCAAGGGCCTCAATCTAAAGATCAATCTCTCTTTATGGTATTTTCAATGGATCTTTCTCATGAGCATTTGAATATTTCACATCATCCTGACCCCTAACACAATAAACCCACACACAAGCTCGACCCAAGCAGTCTGTCTCCAGGCTCCACCACCTCCTCCCTCTGTGGGCTGACCCACTCCCAAGCGTGGCGGGCACTCTGGCCTCCAGCTTCACCTCCATGCTGTCAGCCACCTGGTTCCTATCCTCACTGAAACTGTTCTTGCCAAGGGCACAGTGGCCTCAGATTGCAAATTCAAATGGACACATTTCCACCTTCACCTTGGACATAATCTCTGTGAAAATGGACACTATCGCTACCTCAACAGCTAACTCCAAATCCCACTGGACACTTAGAACCTGGTACTGGGGAGACAAGGCCTCGGCCCCAGTGCTTAAAGCAGCCACAGGAAAGAGCATGGAGCTGTGGTTCCCATCCATCGCTTGGCCCTCAGTAGCATGAAACAGAATGTTCCACTAACTCAGGCAACAAACCTGCCTGAAGGGCTGAGAGTGTCCCTGAAGAGTCAGGGGCAGTGATCTCAGGGTTCAGGAGAACAAGGACAAATGTCAGGACTCTTTGAGAAACTCCTCCACCTCTATTTCACTACCTGCCCCCCCCCTTTTTTTTGCGGTACTAGGGATTGAACTCAGGGGCATTCTACCTCCAAGCTATACCCCCAGTCCTGTTTTTTATTCTTTATTTTGAAACCGGGTCTCACTAAGGTGTGGAGTGCCTCACTGAGGCTGGCCTAGAACCCGGATCCTCTGGTCTCAGCCTCCCGAATGCTGGGATTACAAGCGTGCGCCACCACGCCCGGCTCTGGGCCCTTTTTTCACACACACACACACATACACACACACACACACACACATACACACACCCCTCTTGGCCCATGCACATGGGTTATTAACTTGTGAGTGCAAGGCATGTGTTGTAAATTTTAACAGCATAATAGAAAACCTATGGGTGGCCAAGCATGGTGGCACATGCTTGTAATGCCAGTACTTGGGAGGCTGAGAGGATTATAGGTTTGCATCCAGCCTCTGCTACTTAGTGAGCCCCGCCCCCCCATAACTTGGTGAGACCTTGCTTCAAAGTAAAGAATAAAAAATAGGGCTTGGAGATGTAGCTTTGAGGTAGAATATCCCTGGGTTCAATACCCAGTAACATTAAAAAAAAAAAAAAAAAAAAAGAAAACCTATAGGTGATGACTCTGCAGCAACAGATACTTGGTAAACAGCCTGAGTGTCACCCTTTATTGTAATTTCACAATAACTCATTTTACAGATGAGAAATGAAGGCTCCAAGTCATCAAGCACCAGGCCCTAAAGACTGCCCTGCCACGCTGCTTGCCACAGCAACAAAGGAGATGAGAACAGCATAACCCTTTTTCCTTCTAAAAGGAGATGCAGAAGACTCTCACAGGACCTAAGTGTCTGTGACTAACAAGACATTGCGTCTCTAAAGCAGGCTAGAACAGCATGCTCCCTCTTAGCCTGCCTCCCACACTCAGTCCCCTCAGCTCGTGCCCACAGCACACCTTTGCAGAGCTCAGCACTAGATGCCCACAGGACACCCCTTCCATCCTCTGCCCTGACATGCAGCCCCTCATCAGTTACAGGCCTTCTGTCTCTGTCTTGCCTGATGCCTCCCCAGTTCTCTTGGACAGATTCCATTAATAAACTAATAATGACAGCTATCTCCATTCCTTACCAGTCATCACCTTGATAATCCTTTGCAAACATATTTACACCTCAAACACAACCCTAAGCCAAAACTGCCCCCTTCAGAATCAGAACTAAAGTTTCAATAGGATATTAAAACAAAGAAAATCTGTGGCACATGTCTGTAATCCCAGTACATGGGAGGCTGAAACAGGAGAATTGCAGGTTCACAATCAGCCTCAGCACCTTAGTGAGGCCCTCCAAGATTAGTGAGATCCTGTTTCAAAATAAAAAATAAAATAGGGAGCCAGGCGTGGTGGCGCACGCTTGTAATCCCAGCATTTGGGAGGCTGAGACTGGAGGATCCAGGTTCGCGGCCAGCCTCAGCTACCTAGTGAGGCACTCTGCAACTTAGTGAGACCCTGTTTCAAAATAAAGAATAAAAAAATAGGCCTGGGGGTGTAGCTCGGAGGTAGAATGCCCCTGAGTTCAATCCCCAGTATCGCAAAAAAAAATAAAAAATAAAAAAATAAAAAATAAATAAAATAAAATAGGGCTGGGAGTGTAGCTCAGAGATAGTATGCCCTTGGGTTTAATCCTTGGAACCACAAAAAAAAAAAGGATAAGAAAAAAAAAAAAAGCAATAAAACCCAAGTCAGCTTTTTTGTTGAAAATGACAGGCTGGCTCTAAAGTATATTGAAATGCAAAAGACCTTAAAAGCCAAAGAGGTTGAGCGTGGTGGTGGCACAAGCCATTAATCCCAGTACTTTAGAGGCTCAGTTAGGTTCAAGGCCAGCAATTAAGGAGACCCCCAGCAACAGAGGGAAACTGTTTCAAAATAAAAAGGGCTGGGAGTATAGCTTGGAGGTAAGAATGCCTCTGGGTTCACTTCTTGGCGCAAAAAAAAAAAAAAAAAAAAAAATTAGAGTTTTGAAAGAAAGATCTGGAAAACTTGCCCTACAATCACTACAATAATTACTGTAAAACTACAACTATACTAACCTGGAAAGCATGGTAGTGAATATGGTCCCACAAATGGGTCAACAGAACAGTACAGAGATGAGAAATGGATCACATGTAATTTGTGATTTTCAACAAAAGCTCCAAAGTAACTCAATTGGGTATGATACCAAGACTTATAGTATATATAATGCTCAAAATGTTCTTGCTTTTTAACACATCCTCTACAGTGACAAAGGCTCTCCACTGCTGCCCTGGATACTCATCTGCCCCATTTTAGGCAACGGTTATTAAAATCTTATTTCCCTCTAGAGATATTTTATATACATACACAGGAGTTCCCCATTTTATATGGCAGGTCACATAGTAAACACCTCTACACTTGGATTTTTAATTATGTATTTTAGAGTTATTTCCACATAAGTTCCCCAAAAAAGTCCCTCCTTCTTCTTTTACGGCCCCACAGGATCTTTTCTCCCATGAACACACACGTCTGTCTAGCTGACCCTACACCAGCAGGTATGTCAAGTTTTTTCCAAATCCTGTAGCAGACCAAAGTGAGGTTAAAGTCAATCTCTGCCTGGGCCTAGTGGCACATGCCTGTAATCCCAGTACTTGGAAGGCTCAAAGACAGCCTCAGCAACTTAAAACCCTGTTTCAAAATAATGTACCTAGGTTCAATCCTCAGTCCAAAAGAAAGTTAGTTTCTGAGAACTGTTACCTGGAGGGAGAAAGTTCACAGTATTACCAAATAACAGTGAAGCCAAGAACATTACAATCAGTATCTTTAGCAAGAAATTGGGCAGACCTGGAGCTGGGAGAGAACAATCACTTCAAGTTTGTACAATGCCCAAGTGCACATTTATTACAAGGCGCATGTGTATCTTCTTGCTTCCCTTGTAAAAGCAAGGAGGCCTCACAGCCAACCTTCTCAAGGAATAAGCACCTACTGGGACTGGGTGCCAAGTATTTAAATATTCCCATTCAGTAAACACTTTCACAAATGACTAACAATAATGTAAGAGGGGGTCATTTATACAAATGTCATCCAAAAAGGAAATACACATTGGTATTTCTAAAACCATCAATGAAAAATACAAAACAAATGAAGTTTCATGACAAAAGATTGGTCAGATACACCAGTTATCAATTTGGTTACAACATGATTAGTAAGACTCTGGAAATTAAAGTTACTTTGTCCTTCTATTGGATGAAAACAAACGTGCCTATTTATTTCATGTCTTCAATAAGGAATATCCTCTTTACCTTTGCAGCTCTCACAGCTTTGATTTTCAGCAGCATGTCCACAAAAGCCACTCGCACTTTCTCAGAATTGTCATGGAGACTGTACCTGAGTGCCGGCAAAAGCTGTTCTATCAGTGGGTGGCTCAGTTTGTTGTCTAAAAGTATTGGCAGACACTACAACAAAAGAAAAAGACAAATAGTTCAAAAACAGAAAATGACAATAAAAAGTTGTGTGTGTGGGAGGAGTGGGGGTACTGGGGCTTGAACCCAGGGCATTCTACCTCTGAGCTACATCCCCAGCCCCTTTTTTATTTTTTTAATTTTGAAACAGGGTCTCACTAAGTTGCAGAGGGCCTCACTAAATTTCTGAGGCTGGCCATGAACCTGTGATCCTCATGTCTCATTCTCCCAAGTAATGGGATTACAGAGGCGCACTACCACACCCGGCTCTAAGAATCCTTTCTTTTTTTTTTTAAGCACAGAGCTTTTATGGAGAGAGCAGAGAAGAAGGCCCACCTCAACCCCTCTGCAAGCTGCATTCCACTCTGGCACCAGCTGTGAGGCTTTCAGCATGGTGATAAGCACAATGTCTGGTGTTAACAGCCACCATGGAAAGAAGGCCACCATGTTGCTGGTGCCAGGTCTTTCTTGAGTGGATATTCTCATTTGTTCAACTGGTACCCCCATGGGACTGATCACACATATTCAGATCACAAGCAAGGCTCCTTCCTGGGAGGAGAGTCAAGTGCCCTGCTGTGTGCAGCTCAGAGACAGCTGCTTAGGACCCAGCTTCTGCATCCCCAACCCCTTCGACCTCCTGCAGTTAGTTATGAGAAAGGACACTTGTGCAAGTTCTTGTTAAAAGTACAAATATATGCTAAGAAAGTCTACTTTAGTGTGCCATATGTTTTGTTTTTTTTTTTTTTTTGGTACTGGGGATTGAACTCAGGGGCATTCTACCTCCGAACTACACCCCCAGCCCTATTTTTTATTCTTTATTTTGAAACCGAGTCTCACTAAGTTGCGGAGTGCCTCACTAGGTAGCTGAGGCTGGCCGCGAACCTGGATTCTCCGGTCTCAGCCTCCCGAATGCTGGGATTACAAGCGTGCGCCACCACGCCCGGCTTGCCATATGTTTTTAAATTTTTAAGTACATACAGCTCCTATTCTAAAGCACCAAGTCCAGGGTGGTCTGGACTCTTGACTCATCTGCCTACTCCCACAGCTCCAAGCATCCCCAAAGCCTCTGAGCCTCCAAGCTTCCGTACCTCGAGGCAGCTCTGCGTTCTGTCTCTACCATGTGGCACAAGGGACCCATCTGAAAAGGCCTATCAGTGTGACCTTATGGAAGTAAGAAGTTACCAGATGGCCGTCAAGACCTGGGCTAAGAAGAATTTACCTGTCAGGACAGGGCTAAGGAGATTGGGCCCAGGAGACACAGCTGCTGAGATCAGAGCATCAGGAAGAAGCCACCCCAGAGAGTCCAGGAGTGCAGGGAGAGGAGGAAGTAAGAAGGGCAGATAGGAAGTACTTTAGCAGACAGTATTGCCATTTCAAAGAAAGAGGGGAGAGAGAAAGTAAATAACCCGGCTGGGCAGCATAAATCCTGGGAAAGGTAAGAAATTCAGTGCAAGACACTGGGGATTTGCTGCCATTCGCCACCCAGACCCATTGGTAATGAAATGCCCACAGCTTCCTTCCAGAGTAGCCATCGCACCATGACGAGTCAGGGGGGATTAGCTCCATTCCTGAGCTCAACTCTGCTGCAGTCTAAAGGGTTCTTCAAGCCGGGCGTGTGGTGCATGCTTGTAATCCCAGTACTTGGGAGGCTGAGACTGGAGGATCTAGGTTTGTGGCCAGCCTCAGCTACTGAGGCCCTCTGCAACTTAGTGAGACCCTGTTTCAAAATACAGAATAAAAAATAGGGCTAGGGGCTCAGAGGTAGAATGCCCCTGGGTTCAATCCCAGTACTGCAAAACAAACAAACGGCTCTTCAAGTGCAAAGCCAAGGGAGGACCTGCTTGTCTTCAGATAGGTCTGAGCAGGTGTATGAGGGAGGATGAGCTCCCAGAGCAAGGGCACAAAAGAGAGATGGAACCAGTAGGTTACAAAAGAGTACGCCAGGCATGGCAGCGTGAGGCCAAACACTGTCTCTGAACACATCTGTTTCTACGTGACAGAGGAGACATTCGCTGGCTCTTTGCTCACAGGATTCAGGAGTCAGTTTGTCAATGGTTGACTCCAGCAATGGGAAAGTGGGATCACTCGGCACCTTGAAGCCAGCCTCTCTGAGAGTTTTGCACACTGCAAACCCAGCTCTCGAGAGCATCTGTCATCATGGGAGGGGTCCCCGTACCCTGGCTCATTACCACACCACTACTCTTGTTTCATCCCCAAGATAGCAGAGCAAAGAAATCAATGACCACTAAATCACCACCTGACATCCATATTACAATTATGTATGCCCAGGTGCCTTGGTCCAGGTTGCTTAGGAAATAAAAAGTGCTGTTTTACAAAGTTTGACATAATATTGGTACTGGTGATGGGTGGGAGTATAAAAAAAATTACTCAAATTAATCAAACTACATGCCATGTACAAGGTTCTATGCAAAGCATTCAAAGCATAATCCCTCTATAAGAACTTTTAAACATTTGTCACCTCTGCCCGAGGAAGGCAAAGGAGTAGTCTTTCAGGTTGGTACAGAGGCCAGAGCAAGACAGTACAGAAATGCTATGGAGCCGGGCGTGGTGGTGCACA
>PVLC010006670.1:52730-68273 GCA_004027655.1 Graphiurus murinus
AATCCCAGCATTCGGGAGGCTGAGACCGGAGGATCCGGGTTCACGGCCAGCCTCAGCTACCTAGTGAGGCACTCCGCAACTTAGTGAGACTCGGTTTCAAAATAAAGAATAAAAAATAGGGCTGGGGGTGTAGCTCGGAGGTAGAATGCCCCTGAGTTCAATCCCCAGTACCGCAAAAAAAAAAAAAAAAAAAAAAGAAATGCTATGGCCAGGCTCACGGAAGCAGGCACAGCCTGAGCCCTGCACATTCAGCAAGCCACTGAGGTAGAGAATGCTCGGCTAGGTCACATATCTCTAGCATTAGGCCATAAACTCGGTGACAAAGGTCAGGCCCATCCCTTCACTTGTACCTACGTACATGAATGTCTTATTATCCAAGACATTCCAGATACCAAAAAGTGTGAATTCAACAGTGTGAGGACGTACTCCCTACCCCACACACTAAAAAGTAGTATCAGGTTAGGTAGTCATTTTTTTGTAGAAAGCACTTTGTTTTTTTAAACTGTACCTTGGAAATAAAATATTGGTCATATTATCTCAATGGAATAGGACAATGGGTCAATGGGTAGTTTTTATCTTTTTCCTTCTCTGTATTTTTTTTTTTTTTTTTTTTTTTGCGGTACTGGGGATTGAACCCAGGGGCATTCTACCTCCAAGCTACACCTCCAGTCCTATTTTTTTATTCTTTATTTTGAAACCGGGTCTCACTAAGTTGTGGAGTGCCTCACTAGGTAGCTGAGGCTGGCCTCGAACCCGGATCCTCCGGTTTCAGCCTCCCGAATGCTGGGATTACAAGCGTGCGCCACCACGCCCGGCCCTTCTCTGTATTTTCTAACTACTCTGCAATAGATAATTGTTGCTTACATAACTTTAAAAATCTTACCTTAAAGACAGAACAACGAACATCAGCTGAGCTTGTATCAAATGCCAGTTCCCCGGTTACTTTCTTAAGAAGATCAATAAGAATAGTCGGGGGCATCATTTCCCAGTACTGGGAAGTTATTTTACAAACACCAAGGATCCCTGTAGAACGGACCATCGGATAAGGATCTTCTAAAAGGCTCTATAAGTAGGAGGGAGGGAAAAAACTTAAAATCTTAAACAGTTTCTTTTATATCAATATTTGCTTTATGCATTAGCACTCTGGGGATTTACATCATAACAGACATTTAAAGCTATAGAAATATTCGTCATGTATCTCTTGTCCCTCAGAATCCAAGAGGGATCTGTTCTCAGACCACATAGCCAGAATACTAAAACCCACAGATGCTCAAATTCTTATATAAAATGGCATGGCACAGAACCTAAACATATCCTCCCACGTACTTTAAATCATTTCTAGATTACTCATAATACCTAAAACAATGTAAATGCTGGTTGTTTTACTATATATTTTTTTGTTGTTGTTTTGTTCTGCGGTACTGGGGACTGAACTCAGGGGCATTCTACCTCCGAGCTATGCCCCCCGCCCTGTTTTTTATTCTTTATTTTGAAACCAGGTCTCACTAAATTGCGGAGGGCCTCACTAGGTAGCTGAGGCTGGCCGCAAACCCAGATCCTCCGGTCTCAGTCTGCCAAATGCTGGGATTACAAGCGTGTGCCACCACGCCAGCTTACTGTATCGTTTAGGGAATAATGACAAGGAAAAATATCTATACAGACACGACTTTTTTCCCCAATTTTCTAATATTCTGTACCTGGCTGAATCTAGATACAGAACCCACAGATAAGGAGCACTGGCCACATATGCATTGCTGGAACTCAGATTGTTTTCATTTCTACTGCAGGACAGTTAAGAACAATACAGAAACATGGAGATTGTGGCCAACTCCCATCTACAGAACCCTATCCACAGCAGGCCTCGAGCACCAGCTCTATCACTCAGTGGAATCTGCAGATGTAGTCCAGTGCAGCAGGCATTCACATCAGACACCACCTATGCAGACCACGCTCTTGAATAGCAAAATGCTGTAACACAGCCAGGTGTGGTGGCACATGCCAGTAATCCCAGTACTTAGGGGCTGAGACAGGAGGACTACAGGTTCAAAGCCAGCCTCAGCAATTAAGCAAGACTCTCAGCTACTTAGTGAGACTGTTTCAAAATCAAAAAAATAAAATAGGGCTGAGGGTGTAGCTTGGAAGCAAAATGTTCCTGAGTTCAATTCCCAGTACCACAATAAAAATAAAATAAAATTCTGTAATGTAAAGGACCAGAATAAAAGATCTGCTATAATACACTAAGAGACCCTTTTTCAAGCCGGGCGTGGTGGAGCACGCTTGTAATCCCAGCATTCGGGAGGCTGAGACCGGAGGATCCGGGTTCGCGGCCAGCCTCAGCTACCTAGTGAGGCACTCCGCAACTTAGTGAGACTCGGTTTCAAAATAAAGAATAAAAAATAGGGCTGGGGATATAGCTCGGAGGTAGAATGCCCCTGAGTTCCATTTCCAGTACCGCAAAAAAAAAAAAAAAAAAAGAGACCCTTTTTCAAAATCAAAAAACTAAAATCAGGCTGGGGGTGTGGCTCAGAGGTAGAATGTCTCTGAGTTCAAGCTCCAGTACTGGGAAGTACTCACTCTCACACACACACACACACACACACACACACACACACACACACACAGTCAAAAAAGAAAATGAAAAGAAAGACAGCTTGCTGGAGAGGAAACTCTAGAGTCTAACAACAAATGAATTAAGTAAATACAGATTTAAACAAAAATGGAAAAGTGTGAATAATGACTGGGTATTTGATGACATCAAGGAATCACTGTGCATTTTCCTTTGTGATAAGGCATGTTTAAAAAAAAGAGTTGTCTTTCAGTTTTACTTCTGAAGTACATAGCTGAAATAAAACATGATGTCTCAGATATTTCAAAACAAAATGGCTGGCAAGTTGCTTCTAATTTCTTACTCAGATCAACGTCAGGAGCAACACGTGTGAATGTCCTACAGGTGCTGCACATTTGAAAACGAATAAAACCACACAGCGCATCCCAATGCAAACACCTAAATATTTTAAGCAAAAACAAAAGGGGTTCACAGTTTTGGACACTTGAGTTAAGGAGCAAATGCTAAAACCTACCAAAATCTAGTTTTTGTTTGCCTAGCAACAGCCCCACAAACTCGACAATGATCTTCAAAAGGAATTTTAGACAATAGGCAAGTGGATAAGGCACACACAGCAAAATACCGAAGATGTTTATTTCTGGGATGTGCATGTTAGATACTCATTATACTACTAATTCAACTTTATGCCTGAGGTTGTTCTTAAATCAGAAAATAAAGTAGTACATTAGGACACCACAAGTAACATTACGATGGCATTTTTTCCATCACTTTGCTACTAACTAGGAGAATAGACAGCTCCTTGGCTAACTTATATTCAGAATCCTGCAAACATAAGGGAACAAAGAGAGCAAGTAGAAGCTCACAGCCTGATGGAAGACCCACAGCCCCGGGGAGTGCATGCTGAAGTCCTAACACCTCACTTGAAAAGTCAAGGTCACAGGTGGTATCTGCAGGCTTGCCTGGAAACAAAGCAGTGTTTGCTTGTTCATACTGCCCAATGACTTTATGGCTGGCAGTAACACAATCACTGTGAACAGATGAAGAGACAGAGAAGATCAATGACTTGTCTAAAGTCACACAGCTGACAAATGAGAGAGTCAAATCAGGGATCTATGTGATGTACATTTCTGCTGGGAGGACAAGGAGCATACATGCACGATGTTCAAAACTGTATCAGGTGATAGACAATCAAATACCCCAAAGCGACTAACAAGACATGAAAGGAGCATGGAGGTACATACTCTTGCAGAGGTACGGATGGCCCTTCAGTTACTAGGGAGGCTGGCCCCATGCAATGGTGGTGCCCCAGCCTGGACAGAGCTGAAGCACATAAGGAGCTTGACCACATGAAATACGTACATAAAGTTCTTCAAACTGCTTCTGAATTTCATTGTCCATCTCTATAGCATGGAAGTTTGGATCTCTAACAGGAAATGCTTCAACAAACAACAATGCAGCATTTGATCGAATTTCAGAGTTTCTGGCCTATAAAAACGAGAGTATTTTAGAATCCCAGAGATACATAAGAAACCTTAAGTCCAGTGTTTCCAAATTAATACTTTTACTATCTCAATACAGATGTATTTGCAAACTAAAGGTGATTATAACATTTAAATAGGCCAAAATGGCCTTAGGGTGTAGCTCAGTGTTACACGAGGCCCTAGGTTCTATATGCAGCATGCATGTATGCATGAACAAATGTATGATTATAGGTGGTACATGCCTATAATCCCAGTTCTTGGGAGGCTGAGATAGGAGGATCACAGGTTTGAGGCCAGCCTCAGCAACTTAACATGATCCTATCTTAAAAAAAAAAATTTAAAAAGGGATGGGGGGTATAGTTCAGAGATAGAATGCCCTAGGTTCAATCCCTTGTATCACAAAATGAATAAAATAAATAAGTGAATGAATAAATAAATCACTCATTCTGTGAGCCCATCCTTAAATTAAGCAAAACTCTCAGTTCCGTGTGAAGAGGCGTTAAAAGATCAGCTACAGCCGGGCATGGTGGCGCACGCTTGCAATCCCAGCATTCGGGAGGCTGAGACCAGAGGATCCGGGTTCGCGGCCAGCCTCAGCTACCTAGTGAGGCACTCCGCAACTTAGTGAGACCTGGTTTCAAAAAAATAAAGAATAAAAAATAGGGCTGGGGATATAGCTCGAAGGTAGAACAACCCAGAGTTCAATCCCCAGTACCAAAAAAAAAAAAAAAGATCAGCTACCTCAAGTGACAGCTGACCTCGTGTCCTGAAGACACAGCCACCACCATGACACCAGAACTATCTCAGTAGAGAAGATTTGTGTCCATCGGAACGCTCACAGAGAGCATCTCTGCCTTCTGCCCGTTGCCGGCAAGAGGGCCCTGCAGCTCCTCCAGCCTCACTAGTGATCCTCATTCCTGAGCTGTCTTCCCAACTGGTTACTTCAAAATAACATATGCTTAGCACTGAACTAACCACCTTTCCAATTAAGTGGACCCAAGAAATGCTTTAAATAAAAGACTTTAAGGCAGGCATGGTGGTGCGTGCCTGTAACCTGAGCTACTTGGGAAGCTGAGGCAAGAGAACCCCCGAATACAGGAGTTTGAGTCCAGCCTGGCAAGCATGGCAAGATCTCATCTCAAAAAAAAAGGGAAAAACTTTCTTTCACAAACCACCAGGTATCCAGTCTTATTTTTACCACCTTGTTACACTTTTGAATTAGTGTATGTTCAAATAAAAGCATAGTTAATACATTCTGAACATGAATACACTATTTAAAATGTGCACCTTCAATCCTCTCCACAGGATGGGCTTGTATAACCTATACAGCATCTCTTCCACGCCCTGCCGGGCTTTCTTTTGATGGTGAAAGTAACTCAGCACCTAAAAACAAAAAGGAAGAGGGGGAGGGGTAGGAAGAGGGAGAGGAAGAGAGAGAAAGGCAATGCAATTGTGTTTAAAAAGTATTTGAATGCTGGGCATGGTGGCACACATCTGTAACCCCAGTACCTGGGAGGCTGAAACAGGACTGTAGGTTCAAGGACAGCCACAGAAAGTAATGAGACTCTCATCAACCTAGCAAGACCCTGTTTCAAAATAAAAATAACATAAAGCTGGGGGTGTAGTTTGGACCCCTGGGTTCAAACCCCAGTAGCACACACACAGAAAAGTATTTGAAAAGATCAACAGGAAGCCGGGCGTGGTGGCGCACGCTTGTAATCCCAGCATTCGGGAGGCTGAGACCGGAGGATCCGGGTTCGTGGCCAGCCTCAGCTACCTAGTGAGGCACTCCGCAACTTAGTGAGACTCGGTTTCAAAATAAAGAATAAAAATAGGGCTAGGGATGTAGCTCAGAGGTAGAATGCCCCTGAGTTCAATCCCCAGTACCATAAAAAAAAAAAAAAAAAAGATCAACAGGGAGAGGGTTACCCTCTCCACCCACTGCCATGACACTCCATACCAAGAGCAACTAGGACAGCGCCACTGAACTTAGTGATCACAGAAGACAAAATACATCAGTGGCCCTTGCCATAATATCACTTGGGCTCTAATTTCTACTACCGAAGCCAGGCATGCTTGCATGTGCCTGTAGTCACACTACTTGAGAGGTTCAGGTAGGAAGATCACCTGACAAGGAGTTCAAGGCTAGCCTGGGCAACACAGCAAGACCCCATCTCAAAAACAAACAAACAAAAATAGAAAACATTATCCCTAACCTACCAACAGCCACATAACCTCAACAAAACTGTCACTTAAACCTCTGACCTTTAGGGTAAAACAGAAAAGGAGAGTGTGTAAAGGCGTTTGCCTAAGTGGGCCTTCCTGGTTCCCACGCACTCACAAACCCTACTGACCATTAGCACCATGCAGCAGCTCTGGTTACACTTCATGATGAATGCTGGCACTACTAAGTGGCCCTCCACAGTTCAACTTTAGGTGCCAAGTTCCTCCAAAATCTTATGGATAATCAAAAAGCTTCCGTTTCTTTCTTCTTTCCAACTAGAATTTCCCACCATTCTGTGTAGTTTTCTTTTTTTCTTTCTTCTTTTTGGGTCCAAGTTATTGAATCCAGGCACATTCTACCTCTAAGCTACCTTTTTTATCTTTTATTTGGAAAGAGGGTCTCACTAGGTTGTTGAGAGTTTTGCTAAACTGCTAAGGCTGTCTTCAAACCTGTGATCCTCATGTCTCTGCTTCCCAAGTACTGGGATTACAAGCCTGCACCACCATGCCCAGGTCTGTGGAGAGACCTTTGACCCCAGCAACAATCAACTTTGCCTCATTTCTGTAACTTACTCATCTAGGACAGAAAACTCATTAGTGAAAAACAGAAAATAGAAAAGATTAAACAGACTATTAAACAATAACCTATACTTTAAGTGAGCTTGTATCATCTTTACCCTAAAAGTACACTATGGGGATTATTTTTTCTGATTGTTATTCTTAATTTCAGAGTTTATTAATGGTGAAAAGTGACAACAGTCTGTAGTTTTCTTTTTGTGGACAATATTATGACATTTTGGTATTAATGATGTGCTCACTCCATAGACTTTTTGCGTTGAGGTGTAATCACATGCCATAAAATTCACTCTGCAGCATACAATTCTGTCTTAACAGCATATCTTTGCTTTCCTCAGTACAACACTGGTGGTGGGAATAAAAATGCCAGGCACCAAATACCAAGATTCTGAGAAAACCCTCTTACTAATATGTGAAAGCATAGCTTAACTTTTAAATTTAACCAAAACATGACCTAAAACAAAAAGGACGCAATAGGACACAACGACAGTCTGTTCACAATTGATGACTCTAAAGGTGCCTCACTCACCTCCCGTACTTTGGAGTGCACTGGGGACCTCCTCGGAAGGTGGATACCATGGAACATGAAGTCCTGGATGCAGTCGTTTTCAATGGCCTGAAACAACAAATGCAATGTCAGGCATGTGGCCACGTGTGCCCTGGGGATGGTTCAACAGGCAGCGCAGCATTTGGGTACAAGCGTTGGATCTCTTCATCTTGTGTTTCATGAGAGAAAACCTGGACCTTTTCAGCAGAGCTTTCTTGTTCTGAGTCCATGCCCTTATATTTCCTTTAGTTTTCATGTTCCAAGGAGAACACTTTGCTGCTTCTACTGTACCTGATGAAACGTCAAATCCATGCACACAGCAGGGAAAGCTTCCACCTACCACTGCAAGTCAGCTGATTTCAGATGCAGTTCAGGTCTGAGGGATGGGTAGCTGCACTCAGGCCCTCCCCAGGCCCCTCCCCGGAGTCGTCACTGACTGAACAACCTTTGCAAGCCTAGACCTGTTCCAAGAGCCTCCCTACAACTGAAAAGGAATTACCTCCACAGTGAAGGCCAGGACTCCAAACTGATTGAAGTAAGATGTTTGGGGGCTTGAACTGAGAAGGACTGGGCAGGGGAGAGAGGTAGGAAGCTCCTTGACAGCCCTCAGGTCAAAACAATGGAGGGAAAGCCAGGCCACAAGAGTAGCCAAAACCCCCAGTGGACCATCTGGCCCATTACCCATCCCCTGTGCCCCCATACCCAGCATCCTAGGGCTTTTGGGAAGGACGTAAGGAGGTTTTGCTGTCAGTATAGCCTCTTCTCAATTATCTTTGAAAATATCCCCTTGGCCTGAAGCCACTTGTAGGTTTTAGCATCACTAAGTGTGAGACAGCATACTGTCTGACACATGATGAAACATGAGATATACCACGTTACCTGGGAAGTTCCTTGTGCCATCAAATCTGAATCCAGACTAAGTGCCAGAACACGGCCATTCTATTCTACAAGATAAATGACCTGGTTTCCCCAACATGTCAAGTTACAGGATTAAAAAAAGAGAGCAGCTAGGCATGATGGCACATGCCTGTAATCCCAATACTCAGAAGGCTGACACAGGAGGATCACAAGTTTAAGGCCAGCCTTAAAAATTTAGTGAGACTCTCAGGCACCTAAAAAGACACTGTTTCAAAAAAAAAAAAAAATCAAAGCCTGGAACAGGGCATGCGCCTGTGATCTTAGTACTCAGGAGGCTAAAACAGAAGGACCACATGTTTGAGGACAACCTCAGCAAGTAGCAAGACTAAGCAAGCTAGAGAGACCCAGTTTCAAAATAAAAAATAAAAAAAGGCCTGGGGGTGTAGCTCAGAGATCAAATGCCCCTGGGACACCAGAGGGACTTTAGATCATAGAGGAGAAACTCCAGTGGAGCCAGGGAAGTGGTTTGTGGGGGTGGGGGATCAATGAAGGAATCACTTCCACTGACATCACGTACATATGTGAGACCACCAATGTCAATCCCAATACCCTGTATGGGGAAGGAAGGGAATGCGGAGGGAGCCTGGGGAAAGCTCAGCAAGTGCGGTGTGCATGTGTGTCATCACCACTACGAACTGCACTATGATATGAGACTATAACGCACCAAAAACGAATAAAAATAAAAGAGTGCCCCTGAGTTCAATCCTCAATACCAAAATAAATTTTTTTTTAATTTTAAAAAATTAAAAAGAGACCAAGGGAAGGATTTAACAAACAAATATCATGTGGGCAACTTTCTGGATCCTGATTCAAAAAATAGTTAGCTGGGCGTGGTAGTGCACGCTTGTAATCCTAGTACTTGAGAGGCTGAGACAGGAGGATCACAGGTTCGAGGCCAGCCTCAGCTACTTAGTGAGGCCCTCTGCAACGCAGTGAGACCTAGTTTCAAAATAAAAACTTAAATAGGGCTAGGGATGTAGTTCAGAGATAGGATGCCCCTGGATTCAATCCCCAATACCATAAAAAATAAATAAGTAAAATAAGGCTGGGGGTGCTGCTAAAAGGCAGTAGAAAAAAGAAAAAATATCTTTTGTTTATTAGTATTGCCCTAATAGCATACTTTGTTTCATTTGCTTATATATCAATATGTATTCGGTAACACATTTTGTTTCTATTTTGCTTGGTAACATGTTGCTAATCCACTGTTTTATTTACATTAAGACAGTTAATAACATGTCATATTTAGTGATATATTCTGTGCTGAGGCATGGAAGTGGACCCGATGAGTCCACAACGCCACAGCCCATCATGGTGTCACCATCTGGCTTCATTTCCCACAAAGCATGAACACATGGGTTAAGTAATCCTCCTCTGATCACATATTTAATAACCAGAATAAAATAAACATTTAATAAAATGAAAATACCTCCAATATTTTCCCCGAAGCCTTTTTCCATGCTCTGAAATAAATTTCTGCAATGTGTACCATCAATGATCTATTTAAAAAAATTTTAAATGTTAGTGCAAGTTTAAAAAATTATACTATTAGCATGTATCATTTCAGTTACTCTCCTACTCTACGAACCAACTCAGTTTAGACCAGGGCTCTGCAAACTGGCTCTAGAGATGCTACCTACGTGTAGCAGAAAGTAGAAAAAGATAAGTTAAGAGAAAGTGAAGTGAAAGGCTCTCTTCTCCTTCTCAGTAAAGGCTTCCCCAGAACCTTACCATTTTCTGTCAAGATATAAGCCCAGAACAAAATCCTAAACCCAAAAGATTTTAAATATCAATAAATTTTTTACTTGGAGTAATTTTGGGCTTTCCAGGCTACTAATTCCTCATATACAAGAAGCCTTAAAATAGAGTTGGAACCAGGTGTGGTGGCGCATTCCTGTAATCCCAGTACTTCCAGTACTTGGGAGGCTTAACAGGAAGATCTCAGGTTTGAGGACAGCCTCAGCAAGTAGTGAAACTCTCATCAACCTGGCGAGATCCTGTTTCTAAATAAAAATAAAATAGGGCTAGGGGTGTAGCTCAAAGGTAGAATGCCCCTGGGTTTAATCCCCAGTAACTAACACACACACACACACACACACACACACACACACACACACACACACCAGAGTTGACATTAGAATCATAAAAATTTAGAAATCTATTGGTTTAACCCAAACATTCTACAATGAGGAAATACATGCCAGCAATATAGAATAGAGCAGAGCTTTGCAATCAGAGATCTGGAATCAAATCCCAACTTGGAACTTACATAGCTGCCTAGCACTGAAAAACTCAGTAACCAAGCCCAACTCAGAAGAGTTGTGGGGACTGAATTTTAAAATACAGACTAAACATTTGGGAGGCTGAGACTGGAGGATCTGGGTTCGAGACCAGCCTCAGCTGCTTAGTGAGGCCTTCCGCAACTTAGTGAGACCCTGTTTCAAAATAAAGAATAAAAAATAAGGCTGGGGCTGTAGCTTGGAGGTAGAATACCCCCAGGTTCCATCTCCAGTACCACACACACACACACACACACACACACAACAGACTAAAGCCAGGCATAAAGTGGTACATGTCTGAAATCCTAGCAGCATGAGAAACTGAGGCAGGAAAATCACAGATTTGAAGCCAACCTCAGCAACTTTGCGAGACCTTGTCACAAAATTAAAAACTAAACTAGGAGCCGGGCGTGGTGGCGCATGCTTGTAATCCCAGCATTTGGGAGGCTGAGACCAGAGGATCCGGGTTCAAGGCCAGCCTCAGCTACTTAGTGAGGCACTCCGCAACTTAGTGAGACCTGGTTTCGATATAAAGAATAAAAAATAGGGCTGGGGATGTAGCTCGGAGGTAGAATGCCCCTGAGTTCAATCCCCAGTGCTGCAAAAAAAAAAAAAAAAAAAAACTAAACTAGGTGTGGTAGCGCATGCCTGCAATTCCGGTGCTAGAGAGGCTAAGACAGGAGGATCATGTAGAAATTTAGTAAGACCATTTCAAAATAAAAACTAAAAAGAGCTGGGGATGTGGCTCAGAGATAGAAAGCCCCTGGGTTAAATCCCCAGCACCATAAATAAATAAAATGCAGACTAAGTGCTCAGCACCAACACAGAAGCAAATACAAACAACATTCACATGACAACCCTGACCAACACTGTGTAAATAAGAGGCAGTTCTAGGACTAGAACATTCCATTCTACCACCTCTGGGTTCTTACACTACAGAACTCTTTCCAGCAACCACACAATTCAGTCCATATTCAACAGAAAGGTATATTTCACATTCCAAATGTTCCCAGACATACTTGTGACATAGGCTTCAGTGAGTGAGGCTAAGATCTAATAGGTACATAATCTATTTAAAGAATTATCATAGTTAAAACCTTAATTTCAAAAGTCACTCCTAATTTCCTATAGAAAGAAACTATGCAGTGATACAATAGTATATAATAAATAATGTAAGATATAATTTCTAAAGTTTTCAACACATCAATGTAACTTTTAAAAATCAGGTCAAGCCGGGCGTGGTGGCGCACGCTTGTAATCCCAGCATTCGGGAGGCTGAGACCAGAGGATCCGGGTTCACGGCCAGCCTCAGCTGCCTAGTGAGGCACTCCGCAACTTAGTGAGACTCGGTTTCAAAATAAAGAATAAAAAATAGGGCTGGGGGTGTAGCTTGGAGGTAGAATGCCCCTGAGTTCAATCCCCAGTACCGCAAAAAAAAAAAAAAAAAAAAAATCAGGTGCTGTAATCCTAGTACTTGGGAGACTGAGACAGGAAGATCCCAGGTTGGAGGCCAGCCTCAGCAAACTTACCAAAACTTGTTTCAAAATAAAAAATAAAATAGAGCTAGGAGCTGGGCATGGTGGCGCACACTTATAATCCCAATACTTGGGAGGCTGAGACAGGAGAATCCAGGTTTGCGGCCAGCCTCAGCTATTTAGTGAGGCCCTCCGCAACTTAGCGAGACCCTGTTTTAAAATAAAGAATAAAAAATAAGGACTGGGGGTGTAGCTCAGAGGTAGAATCCCCTGGGTTCAATCCCTGGTACTGCAAAAAAAAAAAAAAATAGAGCCGGGGGTATGTAGCCCAGAGGTAAAACAACTCTGGGTTTGATTTACAGTACCACTAATATAAATAAATAAATAGGAGTAGGGGTGGAGCTCAGAGGTGGACTGCCCCTCAGTTCAATCTCCAGCACCAAAAGACAAAAAAAAAAAAAAAAAAGATCAAATAGAATCTTTCAAAATCAGATTAAGAGCTGGGCATGGTGGAGCACACCTACAATCTCAGTATTTGGTAGGCTGAGAAGAAAGGATTACAGGTTCAAGACCAACCTCAGCAACTTAGTGAGACCCTCAGCATCTTAGAAAAACCTGATTTCGAAATAAAAAATAAAAAGGGCTGAGAGTATAGCTTGGAGGTAGAACAACCCTGGGTTCAATCTCCAGTACCAAAAAATGAAATAAAGTAATCAGATTAAGACAGTACATAATTCTAATTACTTTTAATACTTACTTTTGAAATCCCTGAAATTGGTTTTTAATGGTCCCATGGATCATTTTAATAAAATTTATATTCCAATTGAAGAGAGAACTAAGAAACCTTCTTCCCTATAAATAAGAGAATAGAATATAATGTTATGATTACAAGTAAATAAAAAGTTCCCAATTGCCAGGAAATTGCTGTGGCTCATGCCTGTAATCTCAGTACTTGGGAAGCAGAGACTGAAGAATCATAGGTTTGAGGGCAGCCTCAGCAAGTAGTGAGACTTCCATCAACCTAGGGAGACCCTGTTTCAATATAAAAATAAAATACAGCTACAGGTGTAGCTCAGAGGCAGAATGCCCTTGGGTTCAATCACCAATCACCAATACCACACACACACAAAAAGTTCCCAGTAACAAAACTGTAGGATGTTTAATTCTATTAAAGTTAGTGATTCTTAAGAAGGAAGCACACTTAACTACAACTTCGATGTCTACATGGGAGTTCAGCCTGGGAAGTACACAGGAGGCAGCTCCTACCTGCAGACACATGTGCCACCCTGAAGCCTCCCCCACCAGGGCTGGCGCAGCAGCTGTACTGAGCACCTTTGTCCCTGAAGAACTAGGCAGGCAGAGCCATGCAGACCTTGACCATGGATCTATAAATATCTCATTCTGGCTCTGTCATGGATAACTGATCTAAAACCAAAGAATGTCTGAAATCTGGCACTGGGGATGAGAACGGAACTACATCCCAGTTCACTTCATCTTTTATAAATGAGAAAACTAAGACTCATATAGTTAAGTGTTTGTCAAGCAAGAATTTCCAAATGCAGAGAGCCTTGGAGTAATAAATGACAATACCTATATACTGTAATGTTAATTTACGTGGATGTGACTCAAATGGACACATGCACCTGTAGAGCGCATCAAGTACACTGCCCAACAATCCCCAGGGACAGCACTGCCTCTTCTCGACTCACAGCACCCACTATAGGCTGTGTGGTCCCCCAGAAACGCAACACCGGATTCAAAACAGCACAACCAAGCTAGGGTGTAGCTCAGCGGTAAGCACCTGCCTAGTGTGTGCAAGCCCCTGGTTCCACTCCTAGCACCACAAAACACACATAAACCAAATGAGGTAACTGTGTTTACAAAGACAGTATTCACTGGAAATAACTTGCAAGAAGAACATAAGGCTTTTTTTGTTGTTTATTTCACATGTATGGTTTGCCCAAAACGGCTAGAAAGTGAGATAACCAAATTAATGGCTGATTAGGAAACCTAGTGTGGATATCTTAAAGTCAAAGGAGTACATCAATTTTAACAAAGGAGGAGGGAGCCAGGAATTGTGGTGCACACTTGTAATCCTTGTACTTGAGAGGCTGAGACAGAAGGATCATAAATTCAAGGCCAGCCTCAGCAACTCAGTGATATTTTCAGCAACTTAATGAGACACTGTTTAAAAATAAAAAATAAATTTGGGAGGCTGAGACAAGAGGATCTAAGGTTTGAAGCCAGCTTCAGCAACCTAGTGAAACCCTTTTTCAAAATAAAATAGGGTTGGAGGTATAACTTAAAGGTAGAATCCCCAGCACCACAAAGGGGTGTGGGACTCAGCTGGGGTATAGCACAGAGGTAGAACACCATTGTATTTACTCCCCAGTACCAAAAACCAGGGGGAAAGGGGTTCCCAACACATGCACTTACACTATATTATACAACTGCACAGACACATACAAAACACTAAGCTGCTGGGGCTGGCCTGGAACCCGAGATCCTCCTGTCTCAGCCTCCCAAGTAAAGGGATTACAGGCATGCACTACCACAGCCAGCTCATTATTAACTTCTTTACTCTCCCAAGTATGCTAACAATCCTGGAGATGTTGGAGGTGAAGGCTGTGTGTCTGGTGTCTTCCCATTAACAACTGACAGCAACAACACCAATGGCAGCAGGGCAGCCCTCCCTGCACGAGCCTCACTCGCCGGCGACTACAATGGCAACTTCACTGGTACTGCCTCGCTGCTCACAGGAATGCTGTTACAGACCAACTGCTGGCCCTACTTTACAGAAGAAACTCAAAGTCATTTGACCAACAGACAGGGAGGCAGACACAAGCTTGCTGGCAGGAGTTAATGGTGTTGTCACTGCTGGTCACCCAAGGCCCTGCAGGCAGAAATCATCTACACTGACGGCTGTGAGTGCTCAGGCACCAGCACACCCATGCAGGATGAGAACTGCTACTCCTCTGAAGCCTGCCCCACTGCTTCAGGGAAGAGTGATGGCTCCCTCCTTTCACTTCACACATGCCTGCGAGGCCACAGGAAATCACAACATGCTGTGGTGTAGTGGCCTTTCACCTAACAAGGGCACACAATCCAGGCTAAGCACACACTAGGGAAGGCCCCTAATACAACAGAGCTATGGAAGCCACTATGTAACTTTGAATTTTCTAGTGGCCACATTAATAAGAAAAAAATGATTTTAATGACATTTCATGTAAAACAATAGATTCAAAACATTAAGCCGGGCGTGGTGGCGCACGCTTGTAATCCCAGCATTCGGGAGGCTGAGACCGGAGGATCCGGGTTCGCGGCCAGCCTCAGCTACCTAGTGAGGCACTCCGCAACTTAGTGAGACCCGGTTTCAAAATAAAGAATACAAAAATGGGGCTGGGGGTGTAGCTCAGAGGTAGAATGCCCCTGAGTTCAATCCCCAGTACCGCAAAAAAAAAAAAAAAAAAAAAAGGAGGGA